>JAFVLL020015341.1:0-18214 GCA_021397915.2 Tor tambroides
TCACCGATAAATAAAAAAGTGTTTTAAAACTTGTTGTTTTGCAGAACGTCACAGTTATATGACATGAGAATAAGGCCTGAAGTTAGGAGGAACATTTTAAGGAAAATATAATTATAGTTTCATAATGATTTTTTTTCTTCTCAAACCTTGTCTGTGGTGTAAACCACGTATAAAGAGTTTAACTTAGTCATCAAGCTTTAAGAATCACATGAACATCCACACTGGAGAGAAACCAAACAAGTGTTCACACTGTGACAAGAGATTCAGTCGGTCAGGAGACCTGAAAACACATGAGAGTATCCACACTGGAGAGAAACCATACACATGCAATCAATGCGGCAAAACATTTTTGAGAGCTTCAGTCCTGAAACAGCACCTGAAAATGATTTGTTATTTGTGTGGAAAGAGTTTTTCATGTCTACAATATTTAAAAGTACATCAGAAAATACATGCTGGTGTGAGAGATAATGTGCTTTGAGTGTGAAGAGACTTTTACTTCAGCTGAACATTTAAAACAGCACCAGAGGGTCCACACTGGAGAGAAAACGTACAAGTGTTCACACTGTGACAAGAGATTCATTCAGTCAGGAAACCTGAAAACACATGTGAGGATTCACACTGGAAAGAAACCGTATCACTGCACTGAATGTGGGAAGCGTTTTAATAATTCATCTGCTCTACATAGACATACAAAAAATAATCACAGTAAGTAGATCATCCTCAGATCCAGCACCTTCAAATCTGACGCCAAATGTGACACAATAATGCATTAAGCAATAAAATATCATCTGGATAAATCTGTCCTAACCAGACATTACAAGTGACAAGACAAAGAAACATTATCTAAAGTTTTCACAGTGAATAAAGTTCATCATCAAAACCAGGAGATTCAACTGTGAGATTCAGATCAACTCAAAAGCCCTATTCGGATGGTAAATGTTTCTCCTGATACCTTGAGATTGAAATAACATGATAATTGATGATGGATATTATATCTTTGGAAGGAATGAATGCCGCATTTAGACAAATATGACACTTGCACTGATTTAGCGTGACTGCTCTCTTTACTTAGTTTTCAGTGTTTTAACTTTTTACTGGAACACTTCCAGAAACAATGTAACACTGCATTCTGGGAGATGTAGTCAAATAAGCAACGTTAACAAAATATACAACAATGGACTCATGAAACAGTGGAAGTTCATTCATCATTTCTATGATGTGAAATTTAAGTATGATGTTTGATGTTGGTGTTTGGTTTATACTGTACATTCATTATGTTTGAACTGAACTAATAGACACGATCACAGCAGTCCTACTGACTTCAGTTACTGCTGGATCATTATTCAGAGGTATCACACACATTGTTTGTTGTTTTATACCTTTCATTTAATTCCCAGTGTTTTTTTCCCCCTCTTGATTGTCTATCATCTATCCACTCGCAGTGATTGTGATTATTGTTGAGTTTGCAGTGTTTGCTGCTTCTACTGTGATTCTTCTTCAGGTCATCTGTGCAAGAAGAGCTGGTGAGTTTTTCAGCCTCACACAATCCAAATTCTGGGCAGAGGAGAACTGACCCCCGACTGAGCCTGGTCTCTCTCCATTTCTATCTCCGATGGAGTTTAGGTTCCTTGCCACTGTCACCTTTGTCTTGCTTAGTTGGGGACACTTAATTTCTGGCAGGGTTGTCGACTTGACTGCACAGACACTATTTGAACTGAACTGAGCTGGACGATATAGACATCACTGAATCAACAATGAACTGGAAAACTGACTGTTCTCTATTGTCCTCTTGGTACATTGATTTTCAGAATAAATATTTAAAATATTACAAGTTTAAGATCAGCAAATATAGAAAATGTTAAATTTAAAGTGTTCTATGAAAATAAAAAAAAGTTTAACAAAAAAAAATTCATATTTTTTGTTTTCTTTCTCAGCTTGAAATGTACCCCCAATTCTAGAATGACCCATATAGCGATATGAAAAAATCACCAAATGACTGGAATAGTTCTAATTGGAAAAAAATAGTCGATGATTGGGGTGATTATTAAGGTGAGTAAATCAGCAAATAAACAAATTACAAACATAATATAACAGAACAAAGATACAAATGAAATAAACAGTGCTTTATATTTTTCAGGCAAGTCTAACAGTATTCAGTACAGAAATTGAATAATCAAATGTAAAATAGCATTGCATAGTTTTCACTGTATAAATTAAATCTAATAAGTCTGTTACAACTACAAAAGTGTTTTTTCTCTGTGTTTTGTTGTTTGATTAACATTCATAACACCGAAAGCCTCAAGAACATTAAACTGCTGTGAAGCAATATACTGTTACACATTTTCTTTCTCAATAGTTTACCAGCACTTATGCCATAAGCAACTGTGTTTTTTGCATTTTGCATAATTTCACGCTTATGTGTCATTTCGGGCACAAATAGACTTGGAACTGAATGGAATTAGTGTTCACGTGCATCTGCTTGGCTCTCACCGTGTCTACACCGGACGCGAGCAGTGCGATGCGACAAAAGTGATGCTGTCTGCACAGGATGTGACGCGACATGACAAATTCCCGCCAGTAAACTGATGCCTCGTTCTATTTATGACGCACAGACACAAAGTTCAAATGATTGGCAACGATCGCTTTGTCACGTCCAGTGTAGACAGACTTTGGGGTCATTTGGCATGCCTAAAAAGGCGTGGAAAACGCCCGCCACGCCGCTTTCTTCTTCTTTCCAAAGCACTCGGGAGCTTGCGTTTTCGTGGCATCTGCCTTTGCTCAGCAACCGTGACTCTCCACAATGACGCGGAACTTTCAAAGGATAAATGGTTTTCCAGCACTGAAAATCGCTTGCAGTAGCTCTGCTACTAAACGTATTTAAAATCTCTGTACAGCTGTCGTGTCTGGTGTAGACAAGGTGTCTGTGTGTGAGCAAAGAAAAGTATAATCAGTATAAATATAACGATCAGTATACAAAACCTCACACATCCTGTGATGTGACTATCGCGGATGCGCACATCACGATATCGATGCTGAAACGATATATTGTGCAGCCTTACTTACAAAGCTTTGATAATACGGACTGCTATAAAATTTCAAGAAGTTTTAGATTTAGTTTGTTGTAATTGAAACAATCATTAGAGCTGCTGCATAATATAGAGCAAATAATAAGGGACACTTTTTTTCAACAAAATGCATGATGGCACCCATTGTTTTTGTTGGCGTTCTTTTTCTTTTTCTTCTTCCGCCATTGTGTCTATGGCAGCCCATAGAATCGCTTGCGGGAAAGTTGTAAAATTTGGCACTGATATAGAGGATAGTCTCAATACTAACCATAGCAAATTTGGAGTTTCTAACTCAAACTCTCTAGTGTCACCACTTGTCCAAAATTTCACTCATGTTTATGCTAATAACTTTTGAACTGCAAGCCACAAAATGAAAATTCTTAATTCTTTTAATTTTGTAAAACCTACTTTTTCGAACTCGTCCTAGTCGATTTTCACTAAAATTGGCTCAGATCATCTACAGACCATGCTGGCAAAAAGTTATGGAATTCAAGTTGATTAGTCAAACCGTTCTCGAATATCGCGTGAACGAATTCTACGAAAAGCACGCAAAAATGGATCTCAGGCTATATCTCCGCAACGGTTTGGTGTATTGAGACCAAACTTGGTGTGTGTTATAACAAGCATGACCTGAGACTATCTGTAGTGTTTCGGCTCAGTGCCACCTAGTGGTCAGGAGATACGAAAAATGCATATTTTTTGCTTATAACTTGTGAATGGTTTGGCGCAAAATCACAAAACTAGTATGTTTAGATTCAGTGCATCATGCCGAGTCGAGCCATATCCAATTTTCCCATGTCAGCCATTTTGAATTTTGTAGTAAAATGCTATATTTTATGAACGCATTGACGTATCATTACGAAACTTGGTATGGGTCATCAGCACGATGCCCTGAAGGAGCCTGAGAAGTTTCGAGCCAGCGCCACCTAGTGGTAAAATCAAATATTCACTTGCTTATAACTTTGTGTGTGGCCGACTTCTTTTCACGGGAGTCACCTTTTTAGACTCCTGAATCCTTGCCGAGTCCACGATACCAAACTTGCCTGACTTTGCCTTATGGTATGTGCAACGTTGCATTTTAGCGCTTAAAAAAACATTTGCCAATATCTTAGAAACTGTTACTCCGATCGACACGAAACCACCATAGGAAATTCATAAACATGCAAACAAAGTCGGCCAGTCAGGCATTTTTCATCTACTCATACACAAATATGTCTATAACTCCAAAACAAAATGAGATATTTTCACCAAATTTTACACACGTATGTATGGGCACAATCTAAGGACACATAAAAATTTGGTGGGATTGTGTCTCTTGGTGGTGCTATAATTGAACAAAACATGAAATTGCCATTGACTACAATAGAGTATTATGAGATAAAATGTTAAATTTTTTTAATGCATTGGTGTACCATTACAAAACTTTGTATGTGCCATTGAGAAAATGACCTGAAAGTACTCAAAATGTTTAGAGACAGTGCCACCTTGTGGTCAAAAGTTATGAGATTTCAATTAAATACTAATATCTTTCTGTGAATTTTGCCTATTGTAATGAGACTGGTATTAATAGATTCCTTGGGTCATGCTGAGAACATTGATACCAATGTTGCCATAGTCAGCCAAACTTTGTCTGCCATTTTGATTTATGTTGAAAACCTAATTTTTCGAACTCCTCCTCAACCGTTTTGTCCGATTTTCACCAAAATTGAGTCAGATCATCTTCAGACCATGCTGACAAAAAGTTATGATATCGTGTCGATAGACAAAACCGTTTTCGTTCTGTTTTGATCATGTTACCAGAGGTTGTATTTATGATTTTTCAGCCATTTCAATTGAAATCATCCTAAAATTGCTTGTACTCGTTGTTGCATTTGGTCTGATGCTCCATGCTATGCTTAGCTCCTCATTTTGCCGCTGGAGTGCTTGGCCCCGTAATTGCTGCTTGCAGCTATATTTTTTTTTATAGTTCTCCTTATAGAAACATGGGACTTGTCTATATTTTAAAAATGATTTATGAAAAGTTTCAGAACCGTATCAAAAGGAACAAAAATTTGTATATAAATTCTTTAAACTGTTACACCAGGGTTCACTTTTATGTCCTTTCACATTTGTGTGTATTTTTTTTTTTTTTAATTATTATTTGTTTTTCAAGTTACTGACAAATGAACTGTTTCTGCTTTTTTAGAGTTCATAGAAGAAAATGAGGACAAAGAATTGGGTGACGTTGAGGAGAAAAATCATGTCAAAATTGGAGAAAAACATTTGAGTTGCTCTGAAACCAAACAGAAAGATATAAAGAAAAGAAGAGCCAAGAAATCTTTCACCTGCACTCAGTGTGGAAAGAGTTTCACACACAAAACAAGTATTGACCGTCACATGAGAATTCATTCAGGAGAGAAACCGTACACATGTGATCATTGTGGGAGGAGTTTCACACAATCAGCAAACCTTAAGGTACACATGAACGTCCACACTAGAGAAAAACCATACAATTGTTCACACTGTGACAAGAGATTCAGTTGGTCAGGACAACTGGAAAAACATGAGAGGATCCACACTGGAGAGAAACCTCATAAGTGTTCACACTGTGACAAGAGATTCAGTAAGTCTCGAGACCTGAAAAGACATGAGAGGATTCACACTGGAGAAAAACCGTACAAGTGTTCACACTGTGACAAAAGATTCAGTTGGTCTGGATACCTGAAAACACATGAGAGGATTCACACTGGAGAGAAACCGTACAAGTGTTCACACTGTGACAAAAGATTCAGTTGGTCTGGATACCTGAAAAAACATGAGAGGATCCACACTGGAGAGAAACCTTACACATGTGATCAGTGCGGGAAGAGTTTCACACAAAATGTAAACCTTACGACGCACATGAGAGTTCATACTGGAGAGAAACAGTTCACTTGTGAGCAATGTGGGAAGTGTTTCACACACTCAGCAAACCTTAAGATACACATGAACATCCACACTAGAGAGAAGATGCACACATGTGATCAATGTGGAAAAACATTTTTGTGGGCTTCATACCTGAAGAAACACATGGCAATTCATACAAAGGAGAAGCCACATTCATGTCATTTGTGTGGAAAGAGTTATTCATTACTACAAAGTTTAAAAGCACATCAGAAATTGCATACTGTTATGAGAGAGTACACATGCTTTGAGTGTGAAAAGACTTTTACTTCAATAAGTAGTTTAAAACAGCATCAGAGGATTCACACTGGAGAAAAACCTTATAAGTGTTCACACTGTGACAAGAGATTCATTCAGTCAATACATCTGAAAAGACATGAGCGGCTCCACACTGGAGAGAAACCGTATCACTGCACTGCATGTGGGAAGCGTTTCAATCAATTATCTTCCCTACAGAGTCATACAAAGAACAATCACAGTAAATAGATCATCTTCAGATCCAGCACCTTCAGATCTGATGCTGCGTCCTCAACAAATGCAACACAAAAATGCATCAAGCAATAAAATATCATCTGGATAAATCTGTCCTAACCAGACATTACAAGCGACATGACAAAGAATCATCATCTAAAGTTTTCACAGTGAATAAAGTTCATCTTCATCTTCAAAACCAGCAGATTCAACTGTGAGATTCAGATCAACTCAAAGATGGAGTTCCTCCCCAAAGAACAATGTCAAAACATTTTATTATTGTATATCATTTTGCTTCAAAATATAAATGATATTATTGTGACTTCTTATGAGTTTCATATAAGACAATTGAACATTATATTGCATACTGTATGTGTCACTTGTAGTTTACTTACTCTTCCATGAGGGAAAGTAGAAGCTTTTTCCAAACTGTTCTTGTTCAGGAAGCTGATGAAGTGACTGTAACACTTGAGCTTTAATTTTAATGTGTTCTTCATTGTTGTTTTTAAAATGACTGAGTTATTCTTCCACTTAAGATGTATTTAGTAAATCAGATGCAAGATATACTGTCATGTAGCTTTGTAATTGATCCTTATTTTCTTTTCTTGTAAGTATGGATGGGTACCTGAGATGGGTACCTGGCTAAATTACGAAAGACTGTCAATAAGCTCTAATGTTAGCTGTTCTGCTTTTGGTGCTGGGGAAATTAAGGAAATACACTTACAATTTATCATTGGTAAATAAATATCAAGCTAACTGTATCTTGCCAACCATTTCTACATGCGATAATATCAAGACATTTTTCACTGAGGCATTTTCATTATTTTGCAATCCAGAAGTGAGATCTCTCTTGTACTTTAGGGCTGTGTGATTAATCTAATTTCATTTTTGATTGAGTTTGACTTCCGAGGATTATGAAAACAAGTTGGTTAAGTAATTATTAGCGCAAATATGATTTGAAACTTTTTCCTCGTCAAAGCAGAGACCAGGAGACATTGGGATATCTTTCAAGCAGAAGTTACTCTTTATTGAGAACTCGCTGTGCGTCGCTGCAGTCATCCAAGTCTCACTATAGCTCAGCACAGTAGGGTTTATACCTTTCAAGGGGGAGGGATACATAGAGGTGGAGACAATCTAAACAAAGCATGTAAATGCAGTACAGGAATCAGCCCATTACCAGAATTTCCCCAGCCCCGACCTCATCAGCATAACAGTGTCATTCAAATGCATAGGTGCTAATCCAATCAGCCTGACAGTATTGCCCATACTTTCACATTATCATAGAGACAAAGGCACCTTTAACTTAGGACCCTGCCCAATGGTCAGGAAGTGCATAAAGAATAAAGGTTAATGTCTCAGACACCTGCTGCCTGACTTGCTCTTCTTAGAGTATCATCATCTTTACCTCAAAATGTAAAACACAATGCACATAACTTTTTTTCAGTTTATATACTATTACATTGGAACCTAGATTTAACATTTTATAAATTTGTAATCCAACAATGTTTTGAGGACTTTATGGCCGTTAAGTCCGAGTGACTGTAGTAATACATTATTATGAGTTTACACCACTGATCTATAATAGAGAACTGGATTGCTCATGATGTTATAGAAGTGAAGCCACCATGCTGCCATATTGCAATTCCCTAGTGAAGTGGTTTTCAAACCTGTCCTGCAAGCACCCCTGCCCTGCATATTTTGTATGTCACCCTTATCAGACACACGTGATTCAGCTCATCAGCTCATTAGTAGAGACGGCAAGACCTGAATTGGGTGTGTCTGACAAGGGAGACATACAAAATGTGCAGGACCGGTTTGAAAACCATTGCCCTAGTGTTCCCATCCATTCTATTGAATTAAGAGTAAATCATATGATTTCAATCAGAAAACATCACCTAACGAGTCAGCATTTTTATGTGAAGTAAATGAATAAAATTTTATACTTTTTATGCACACATACCTAATTCACAAGTATTCACTGTTTATGCAATTGTTATATTGTTTTTATTTGTAACTGCAAACGTTTCAACAATGATTTCATTAACAGTCTGCATTTTGAAGCATTTAATGATTTTAAGGGTTGGTTAAATTAATAATCGATATGTACATAACATTTTACTGCACCACAGTAGCACCACATTCACATAATTTAGATTAAATTACATTCAATTTGTCCCGAATTGTTGTTAATGTACATAATGAATTATGTATTGTGCATTTTCAGCAAATGTTTGTCTTTCTGTGCCTATAAAAAAGTTTGCATGCTTCACTTATAGACCTATAATATAGATCATGCTTTCTCTTTCCATTTGCTCAGTTTTTTAAACACCAAACTTCATACTCAACTATGCCTCATTGTTCAATCTTGAAGTAAACTGATGTCCATTTGGTGATTAAATAAACAGTTTTAGACCGCTGCTCGAGTTGAACACGATTATTAATTAAATAAAGCCATAAGTGGTTTACACCATGGTTTCCACATCTCAACATTTTTCAGGTTTTTGTTCTCCAAGTACTTGCTGTCAGACCAAGCATTCAGTAGTCTTATAAGTAATCAGTAAGTGATCATTTCCGTATAAAATTTATCAGAAGCTACATTTCAGTAAGTTTAATTTCAATGTTAGAAAGTGTTCAAATGATAATGCTTTTGTTCTAATATAAAGAATTGTGTATTGTGACTTATTTATACACATGATCTGGGCAGGATTAGGCATATGGCATACTTATCTGGAAACATTTTAGGACTTTCGAAGCCACACAGTTTACACACATGGAAACATACATGCTAATTGTTGTAAGTGCTACACTGACGACTTTGTCAGTAAGTAGTTTTTTTTGACGTTTTAGAATTAGCAATGGAGGCGTCCAGAATAAAAGAGAACATCCCAATCGAGTGAAGGGATTTGTGGAAACTGTGGTTCCTAATTTTTGTGATCCAACATTTGCCTCGCATTTCAGGATGAAAAGATAAACATTTCAAGTGAAGGATAATCCACTTCTTACCTCCGAGACTGTGTTATGATTTATATGACATTATTTTTATTGTATTAGGCTTATCATTATTGCTGATCATTAGGGGTGTACTCACTTTTGTGGCCAGTGGTTTAGACATTAATGGCTGTGTGTTGTTATTTTGAGGGGGCAGCAAATTTACACTGTTATACAAGCTGTACACTCACTACTTTACATTGTAGCAAACTGTCATTTCTTCAGTGTTGTCACATGAAAAGATATAAAATATTTACAAAAATGTGAGGGGTATACTCACTTCTGTGAGATACTATATATATATATATATATATATATTAGGGATGCACCGATACTGGTTTCGGGCCGATACTGAGCTCCTGTACTCGTACTCGTTAAAATGCCCCGATACCAAACGCCGATACCACACAGCATGTGATAAGCAGGGCCGCGTTATCCTAATGGGCAACATGGGCTGCAGCCCAGGGCCCCGAACACTAGGGGGCCCCCGAGTCAGTTCTCTTTTGCATTTTATATAGCGTTGCCAACCGTTCCATATAATATGGAATCGTCCCGTATTTAAGGCATCGGTTTGTCCCGTATTTGCAGGCATACAACGTATGACCACCTAGACCATATAAATAACATAAAACTAAATCGTAAATATAAGACAATTTATAGGGGCATTCACTATAAACATAATTTATTTTCAACCTTAAGCATACACGACTTTCTGGCGAAAGTGAAACTAGCAGCCTGTGTGAAATGCGCTAGGCTGTACTTGTCCGTCTCACCAGTACAAATACGTGCGTGTTTTGCTCGTTTTGCTTGCTTCATGAGTGATTCTGCATTATATGAGTGGCTTTGGAATATAAATCGCAGCATGCTTCAGATGAAAAGAAAAATGCGACTTCTATTTCTGAAAATATCACAGTTAGGAGATTCAGACAGTGGACTAGCAATAAAATTGATACAAATTTGGAACCAAAAATTATTCAGACCAAGTCTGGGAAAAAACTGAAGTTCAGGTTTGCATGAACTTGGTTGACAGCATGCCCAGGAGACTACAGGCTGTCATTAAGTCTAAGGGTTGCTCAACAAAGTATTAATAGTTGTGTAAATATTGTCATACTAACAGCTGTCTGAATAATTTTGGTTGATTGTAATCCATGACATACCTTTCTCTCAAAGTTATCTGACATTATCAAGCTGAATTTGTTCTGACACAGTTTAACTCTGAGTTCTTGTCATATTTTATTACCATAAACTATAATGAATAAACTGTGATAATGTGAGAAATGTTGCAGATGTCTGAATAAATTTTGGTTTGACTGTATCTATTTGATAAATGAAGTTAACCAATTAACAATATACATACTCTTTTGGTTTCTGTACCCAATATTTAAAAAAATTTACAAAGGCAATGAAAATATCGGTATCGGCAAGTACCAAAAATAAAAGTATCGGTATCGGGCGAGTACTGGAAAAAGTGGTATCGGTGCATCCCTAATATATATGTAACAGAGTTAAAATAAATAGTTAAATTCTTGCATAAATTGGGAAAACTTGCCATTGGTTGTTGCACTGCTTGCAATTGCGTTCAGTATGTTGGGGGCGGTGCCATATATTCGCCTGCAGAGTCTCTATATCTTTCTGCTGGTAGGTGCTTTGATGATCACTCTGTGTTATTAATTGGGTTTGGATTGTTTTCGAGTAAAAAGCTGAACGTTTATGCTACACAGATTTTGTTATTTTTTTGTCTGTCAGCTCCTAGTTCTGTTAGTAGAGTCAAATGTGTTATTTGTGACTATAAAACTAGGAGTGTGTATTAGCCTGCTTGCAAACACTGAAACTCTGTCTGTTTCATTTAAGACTGTCATGCATTATTATTGAGCTGCAATTTAACCAACCTATGGTCCTGTTTGTCCCAGTTGTGTCTGCCCAGGACAATAAAAAGAAAACACCCACCTGACTCAGTGTTCATCATTCCACCATCACCAACACAGTCACACACACACACACACACACACGTGTATATATATATATATATATATATATATATATATATATATATATTAGTGCTGTCAATCGATTAAAAAAAAAACCTAATTAATCGCACATTTTTCTAAAATTAATCACGATTAATCCCATCTAACATTAAAGTTTTTAAATATACTTTTATATTGCAATAATTTCACATTCAATCTTCAAATGTACAATGTACAAACAACATACAGTATATATTTAATATTTCTTTAATGGCATCTTTTTTATGATTGAAGGCCAGCATCACTGATATCCATACTACTGATGTCTCTATAAAATAATTTTTTCCCCTGAATATTTAACCATTGACTGTAGCCATTCAGCATTACAGTATAATTGAGAGCTATCAATTTTAACATTTATTAGACTTAACTTCTAATTTAAGTTAACTTAAAACAATCTTCACATGAACCCATTATAATAAATTACATATTTAGCTACTTGTGCCCTTCAGCAGAAATATACAGAAAATGAATAGTTACCAAACACTAAATTCTAAATTAAATATAGATGAACCCCTTAAAGCTATGAAAGTTATTGATTTCCTCTTTCTTCTTTTGTTCTTGGATTAATAGACATCACAGCAGCTGGTTATTAGCTTATTTGCCTGCTATTGCTTTAAAAGCTGCTACTGCTGCGTGACGTGGATCTTGACATGCATCGTATTTTCTCACAACTCTTTACCTTTTCTGACTCACTTCAGGTCTTAAAGTCTCTACTAATGAGTGGACGAGTTGAATCGGGAGTGTTATATAAGGGAGAGAGTGCTGGGGTGCCTCAGGACAGTTTTTAAAACCATTTCAGAGACATGTTCTTAAATGTGGCGCATATATAACATATTGCTTGCATGCACACAGTTTTAAGGCAGCTTTAATCGCCTTTTTGGTAACTTCATGCCTTAAATGATGGCGTAACTACGACATTGCATGCACATAGTTTCTTTCACTGTTTGATATGAATGATACAGGCTACAGCGGCTACAGACGGCACCTTTGATTACAGGCAGCCGGCACCTTTGTCCGTGTATTTGAAAACGCAGCTACAGTGGCGTTGCTCTTCCCGACGCTCGTTTGACTCGCCTGGCGCGAGGGGGCGAGGTCGACGCATCACAAACGTCTCCGTTTGATGTGGTCATAAAGACGTTCTGCATCTAAATAAGCAATCCTTTTCAGAAAAAAAGACAGAGGCAGCAGTTGAATGGGGTACCCAACCTAGCCCGCTCGTTAATTACATTAAATATTTTTAACGCGTTAATCAGAAAAAATTAATCGCATGCGTTAACGCGCTAATTTTGACACCACTAATATATATATATATATATTTGTGGTGTCAAAATTAGCGCGTTAACGCATATATATATATATTTGCTTCTTTTCCATTTTGCATTTACTTGTACTTTTACTTTCAATACTTAAGTACTGTCAATGTGCAATATGATCATCTAGTCGCTTTATTTATCAGGACTTTAACAAATGCACTATATACTTTTATAATTGTACTTGTCTATAGTCTTATTTCTTGTCTGTGGTTATATGTTTGTTTTTTTAACACTAGTCAGGAGCAGTGCTCATTATTTCATCGTAGGCAAATACAATGACAATAAAAGCTTTCAGTTTGAAAGCTTTATTGCGAAATTTAAAACAGAATTGAAAAAGCAAACAACACTTCATGGCTTTCAGACATAAAAACTAAAATTAGAAAATGTATTTTCCTTACTCAAATACAATCGGCAGATTATAAATGTTGCTGATAAACTATTAAAAGTAAAAATAACAATGTATTAATAAAAAGTTAACATTTAATCAATAATTACTCCAAGCAAAAGCGATCAATAATTACTGAAAGTAAAAGTGAAAACTAATGAGATGGATCTTTCTATTACTGACTTAAAGTTGGGATGTGTATCAATTAGGTTTTAAAGGTATTACTATTCTTACAATACTCAGAATCTGCGCATTAGTTCGGTTCTTTAATGATAGCCTATTCCAGGGGCCGGATTCACGAAAATCTTCTTAAGAAATAAATTAAGAAATTTCTTAAGATAAATTCTGAGAAGTTCGTAAGAATTTTCTTAAGTGCAATTCTTGAAAAAATCTTAAGAAGTTCTCAAATTTGCTCTTAACTTTATTGGAGTAGACGGAACTTGTTGCTTTGGCAAGGGTTGGGGCAGTACTGAAACACCGTCTAAAGCCCTATTCGCACGGGATTATTATTATCTGGGGACCTTGTGTGATTTTGAAATTACGCCCCCTCCCCCACATCTGAATTTTGTGTGGTGCATTCACACGGGATAAGCGAAGTCTGTGAGTTTACTCTAATTTACTGACTTATCTCCTGGATACGATGTCAAAGCTTTGAGAGTCCCGTTCTATGGTCCGGTTAGATGGATTTTAAAAAAGAAACTAATATAGTTTCGTGCGCTGTGTCATTTACATTTCACCAGGTTAAAACAATCTCTCAAACTTTCTCCTTGATTTATTTGTAACACATTAACCTCTAAACCATTTTAGCTTTCTATTTCTGCAAATTGTATAGTTGTATGGTGTAGTATATGACGCCACCCAAAATACTATCAAAACACTCCAACGCAGCTCCATTCTAAGCGAAAGATGGATAAAAAGGCGCACAGGAAACTAAAACCTCGAAAAATTATATAAAATGTCTATAGAAAGTTTTCATACCCTTCATTTTTTTCACATTTTATTATGTTAACATACGTTTTTATGTTGAACTGCTTTAAATTACTTTTTTTCCCCCACATAAATCTACACCCCACTCACCATAATGACAAAGCAAAAACCGGATTTATCACAACTTTGCAAATTTATTAAAAGGGAAACACTGAAAAAAATGACATTGCACAAGTCTTCATACCCTTAACTCAAAACTTAGTTAAAGCACTTTGGCAACAATTACAGCGTCAGGTCTTTTTGGGTATGATGCAACAAGCTTTGCACATCTGCATTTGTTTTTGTTTTTTTTTGCCATTCTTCTCTTTAGATCATCTCAAGCTCTGTCAGGTTGGCTGGGGACCATTGGTGGACAGCCATTTATAGGTTTCTCCAACCCGATCTCATTAATGTGCGTATAAATAGTACGCCAAATAAAAACGAAAACTCGTGGTATTGATACGCAAAAAATGGACTTTGGCGTATATATACTATGCGATGGATAGGGTTAGGGTTGTGGGGTAGATGCATATCATATGTACGCGAAAACTGCGTACCATATGCACGCCAACAAATTTCATATCATATGCACGCGAAAATTGCGTATTACATGCACGCCAAACGCGTGTGTGTCATATATACGCCAAAGTCCATTTTTTCGTATCAATACCACGAGTTTTCATTTTTATTTTTGTGTGCTATTTATATGCATATTCATGAGACCGGGCTGTCTCCAAAGATGTCTGATTGGTTTCAAGTCCCAGCTCTGGCTGGGCCACTCGAGGACATTCATAGTGTCGTCCCTAAGCCACTCCTGCATTGTCTTGGCTGTTTGCATAGGGTGATTGTCATGTTGGAAGGTGAACTTTAAGCCCAGTCTGAGGTTCCGAGTGCTCTGAACCAGGTTTTCATTATGGATATCTCTGTATTTAGCCGCATTCAGCTTTCCGTATTCTCTGATCGCTTCCCCAGTCCCTGCCGCTGAAAAACACCCCCACTGCATGATACTGCCGCCACCATGCTTCACCGTTGGGATGGTATTATGCAGGTGATAAGCGGAGCTTGGTTTCCCTCAGACATGAATAAGGAATTGAGGTTCATCAGACCAGAACATCTTTTTTTTCATACTCTGAGAGTTATTTGGGTGTATTTTTGTAAATTCCAATCAAGGTTCCATGTATCTTTACTGAGGAGAAGCTTGAGTTTAGTCACTTTGCAATCAATCCCAGATTGGTGAAGTGTCGCAGTGATGTTTGTCCTTCTGTAAGTTTCTCCCATCTCCATATAAGATAATGGAGCTCAACCAGAGTGACCATCAGTGTCTTGATCACCTCTCTAACCAAGACCCTTCTCCTTCGATTGCTTAGTTTGGCCAGGAGGTTAGATCTAGGAAGAGTCCTGATTGTTTCAAACTTCATCCATTAAGAATTATGGACGGCAAATGCTCCTGTGAACCTTCAACACAGCATAATTGTTTTATAGTCTTCCCCAGATCTGTCTCAACACAATCCTGTCTCTCAGATCTGCAGGCCATTCCTTTGACCTCATGGCTTAGTTTTTGATCTGACATCCATTTCAGCTGTTAAACTAGACAGGTGTGTGTGTGCCTTTCCAAATCATGTCCAATCAACTGAATTTGCCACAGGTTAACTCCATTCGGAGTATAGAAACATCTTAAAGACGATCCAGTGAAACTAGAATGCTCCTGATCTAAATTTCAAATGTCAAAGCAAAGGGTATGTAGACTTATGCAATGTCATTTTCTCAGTGTTTCCTTTTTATTAAATTTGCAAAGTTGTGATAAATCCGGTTTTTGCTTTGTCATTATGGTGAGTGGGGTGTTGATTTATGTGGGGGAAAAAAAGTAATTTAAGGATGGCGTCAATATTGCCATATCAGTTGGAGCTGGATACAGACCCCGAGAATATTGAACAAGAGGATCGCGCAGAACCTTTGCACGCACTGATATTGCAAGACATATTAGAGTGGTAACACTTTAGTTTCACTTTCGAGATTCGCGATCACATGTACTCCGTTTATATTATGGAGCAGCAGTACTTACCACACATTTTACAAGATTAGATGTTTTGTCAGTGGTGCTCAGAATCTACAAATCATTTGCCATCGTCCTCAGTCATCTCTCTTACTTTGTTTATGTGGCAAGTGAAATTTTATGTACTGTGAAGTAACAGGCAACCATTAGCAAACGTTATTTGTTTTCCGTGTATTTCTGAATTCAGATTCACGCTTCGGGCACACCCTCCACCCGCTGAAAAATAACTGCATTTACTATGTACAGATAAGTGCAACAAATTCAAAAGGTACTGTAAATATGCATTGCTGTCAATTTTAATAGATATTTATGAATTACTTTACGTATTACAAAACATGAAGCACTCCTTCGTCGTCGTCTTGTCTGACGCACTCAACCAAGTGTTCTAACCACGACCTCGCCTCTCTCCACCCCCCAACCATTCGAATTTCCGTAGGCGGGATTTATTTTAATGATATTCTAATGGGCCGCTTTGTGATATGACAAAACCCAGAAAAACAATGCTATAGTCCAAATGAGCAGTTCGTTGTAGTTCTTGAAAAGGGATTTTTAAAAAAATGAAATATCTCCCTTTGGAGTGGACTTTGAGATTTGTAACTTTGTAGATCTTTTTTATGCCCAAACATACACACTACACACTATAATTCAAAAAGTGAAAAAGCATAATAGGACTCCTTTAAATCTCCAAATAGAAACTGAAATATATGTAAGCATTTATATTATAGTAGTACCTTGAAGAAATAAACTTTAAGAAATAAGCAGCTTTATTGAGCGTTTGTGCCCAAGACACAAAAAAAGCTTTTACAGAAATCAAATTTACATTTATGCATTTGGCATAGACTTTTATCCAAAGTGACTTTCAGTGCGCTTATTACAGGGACCCCCAATCCCCCTGCACCAATCTGGAGTAAAGACACAATGGTGGTGACGACTGTGGAGATCAAACCCACAACCTTCTGCTTACCAGTTCACTACACCACAAAATTAATGAAGCTATATCAAAAATTAGCATGCAATTGTAAACATATGAAATAAAATTTGACAAGAAATGGAATGCTGACAACATGAGATGTAAAGTGTTTTACTCTGTGTAAATGTGTTACAGGTAGTTGTTTTCGTAGAGAGCAGGCACATTAATGTTTGGAGCAGACACAGCAGGAGCCAGATTGTCACGCACATGTTCTCCTGCTCTTGCTTCAAGATTGTGTGGTTCCGGGGAGTCATCATGGTCTTCCTCATAATCTCTGTGCACTCAGACAACGATAGACTCGATGTCTGTTTCCCATCCATGATCAGATTCAGTCTGACTGCAGCAGTGAGGGAGGTCATGGACGGCAGAGACAGGTGAAGGTGGACACGGTTGTCAGCTGCTTCATCAGAGTAAAGCTGCAGAACTGGCACAGCTGTGTTGAGATGCAGTGGATGTGGGCTCACTGCCTGTAAATACATGTTTGTTAGAACAATATGATTGAATAAAGCTTTGTTTCATGTGTTGTTGACTGTACTAGGTAGGGTTGTGGATTTACTGATGCTACGAGGTGTTTGTGTACCTGTTGCTCTTATTTTTTTTTTATTATTATTACTGCAGAACTAGAATTACATACAAGCTCAGGGAAATATGGTAGTATCTTTAACAATGAACACGAAACGGAAAACATAACTATAATGGGTTTGCGTACATCATAGTATGAATACATACACAGGAGAAAAAAATGATTAAATATCTTTGAATAATCATATTATTCATATAACCATAAAGAATAAAAAAAAATACTGTTGATGTTGATCAAATACCATGTCTATAATTTTAAATTCTTTCAAAGTTCAGCGCACCTTATACACGCACTAAGTAATTTCCCCCGTATTATTTTCCTCCTCTCGCCGCTTCTCACTCCAGTCCAGCGGGTGGCGCTAAAACACAGACGCTTGTTTGCCAAACACCATTAAACCTCAGAGGAAGAAGATTAGTTTCACCGCGCTCTCTGTTGTTTTGTCGTGATGCTGTTTTAATACAAACTGTA
>JAFVLL020015342.1:0-15133 GCA_021397915.2 Tor tambroides
GCTGTTGTAAAATACTCTACAAACATACACCTTTGTTTATGTCTGTGTTGCTCGGCAACCACTTTGTTGCAACCACAACTACACTGATTGGCTGAAGAATAATGTTTTTATTAATATCATTATATTTTATTTGCTTTGTTTTATTTTGTGAAACCTTGCTATGCATATGGAATAACCATTTTATAAAAGCAATATATGAGTTATTTACAGTATTTGCCAATATGAGACAAGAAAACAAAGTGTGCCAGAGAAAACCAAAACTCCTAAACTGCTTCGATAATAGCATCTGCTAAATTAATAAATGGCATTACTAATAAAGTTAATGGTATTTTAAATGAATAAGATGAAATAAATAAACAGGTGATATAGATAGATAGATAGATAGATAGATAGATAGACAAAGTTTTTCTTTTAATTTAGGATGAAGTCAAATAGTGTCGAAAGAGATGAGTTTTCAGCTGTTATATGTGTTAAATATAAACAACAAAATAATTATAAAACACAAAACTCAGGAAAAATTTAAACAAGTCAATGTTTTACCAACATTCTGTAAATTGTATAAAATCTTATAAAACAACGTCTGATTTTGAGAAGTTACTCTAAAAATTTTGTTCAACCATAGTTTGTGTAACAGCTATAAAAAAATGACAATATAATACAATATAATGCAATATAATTTTAGTTTAAGAGCAGAACTCACTGAAATGTCCTGAATATAAAAGCACTGCTGGAGAAAACAAGCTTTTGTTTCGTGTGACAGCATGAAGGGTCTGTTTTAAGACTATAAACAGAGACTTTAAATCATTTTAAACACTGTTGTTCATATGTTGCACATATTTCATTCAAATTTAAAATTCAATATCATATGTTCTGATTTTAGCCTCTTAAAGTAAAATGTTTTGTGACACAAGAGAATTTATAATGGATGCCTTATGCACGTGAAATATAGGAAACGTTCCTGGTCTTACTGATATTGACCAGAGAATGTTATTATTAAAAAAAAAATCACAATGTTCATAATGTTTCATAATAAATTATTAACTGGCTTCATCTCAGAAACTTTTTGTTTCACTCTGTATACTACGTTACATACAAATTCTCAGTAACACTTTATTTTGATAGTCCACTTTAGACAATCTACTGAATATCTGCTCACACTTGATTCTGATGGTCATTCAGCTGACAATAAATAAATGATTCTACTAAACCTAAACAGTCTATTAATACTCTGAGTCAGTTGATGTAAGTCAGATGGTGTTAAAAGTACAAAAGTACAAAAGTGTGGGTCATCACTGAGATCTTCTGCAGATTCCTCTGAATCTGTTCTTTATGGATGCTGCACTGAAGGGTAGATACTCAGTTAACTGATGACTCTTTAGCTATTCATGGTGTTTTTTTGCACAATGTGTCCATGATAAATTCACTGGTGTCATGAAATATTTTACTTTAAAGGCTGAAATCAGAATAAATCATTTGACATTTGTACTCGCATTTTAAAGCTAAAAGAGCAGCCATGGAGATAAATCACGCTGCTCGCTTCACTAGCTACTATGGCGGAGGCGAGCTCATGAATATTAATCAGCTGCGTCGAATACTTCCTGGAGCGTACAGTCACGTGATCACGTAGCTCCGCCTTCCGCCCGAACGTCACGTTATCAGTCAGATTATAATGTTTTCATTTGGAAAAAATGTTTTCGAGTGAAAAACCAAAACAAACTATTTTTAAAATAATATTATGCATAATATTTCTACAATCTTGGCACTACAAATATTGTTTAGTGATGTACATTTCTATATATTTAGACCTATTTCTGTGGACTGGATGTTTTTCTGCGACGTGTTTGAGGCTTCATTTCCACTATTTCTGTCCTCTCTATTCTCTCTAGTGTTGAGGTTATTGATGTTACAGCAAATCAAAGTCAGAAAAATGGATGAAAAAACTTTAAAACTATCTATAGGCATCAAAGGACAAGGAAATGAAAAGTTGATAAAAATGCATATGTGATTGCATAAATGTTAGCAAGAGATTTATGTACACTATATAAGAGTTATGTACAATATTTGCATATTAATTTACAGAGACAGGAAACACAAAGTGTGCAGAAGAGAAAAACAAACCCCACAGTAAGCTGCTTTGGATAAAAACACCTGTTAAATGAATAAATGGCATTACTAATAAAGTTTATGGTCTTTTAAACAGACTGACCAAATAAATATATAAATAAATAGTAGAGCAATAGATAGATAAACATAATGGAAAACACAAATGTTCCAGTTAGCAACCCTGCTGATCAATTTATATATGATTTATTAACAAACTAAAATTTTCATAACAAACAAAAACTTTTGAACATTCTACTGTTATGGCTCAGGAAATAAGAATGTAAAATCATTTCACTATATTAATATACAGCATACTGTATGTCTCATAGCAGGCATGTTCTCACACTATATGTGGTAAATATAAAAAATACAATAATTATGATACAAAATGTCCTAAAAACATTGTTCAACCACAGTTTGTGTAACAGCTATAAAAAAATGACAAAAATAATACTATATAATGCAATATAATTTTAGTTTAAGAGCAGAATTGAACTGGAGTGTCACAAATATAAAGCACTGTTTTGCATAACAACATGAAGGGTCAGTTTTAAGACTATTAATGGAGCCTTTAAATAATTTTAAACACTGTTCATATTTTCTTCAAATTTAAAATCCAATATCACATTTTATGTTCTGATTTTAGCCTCTTAAATTGAAATGTTTTGTGACGAGAATTTATATTGGACACCTTGTGCGAATATGAAAAATAGGAAAAGTAATAACTGGCTTCATCTCTGAAACAATTTTACTTTTTAGTCTGTATACTATACATTGCATACAAATTCTCTGTAACACATTATTTCTATAGTCCACTTTAGACATTCTACTTAATATCTGCCAAATCCTCTACTGCAGGAAAAAAATCTTTCATATCAGGCATTAACGAGAAATGCTAGTAATAGAGGTTTGAGTCATCACTGAGATCTTCTGCAGAGACTGAAGAGTGAATCTGTTCTTTATGGACGCTGCAGTGAAGGGTCGTTACTCAGTTAACTGATGACTCTTTACATGGTGTTTTTTGGTACGGTTGAGTCATTCATTGTGACCCACTGTTTCCTATTTTTCATATCTGCACAAAGTAAGTGTCCATTATAAATTCACTTGTGTCATGAAATATTTTACTTTAAAGGCTGAAATCAGAAGATAATATGTGATAGTGTATTTATGGTAGTAAATTTGAATGATATTCCACTGATCAGCCAACAGTGTGAATATATGTGGATTTATACGAGGCTGCACTGAAATGCACTGAACTACATCATGCAACATGAACTACTGGATTCTGGCTCAGTCTGCTGCATTGAAGCTAATACTTCCATAGATTCAGTCCTGGACATTCCTTCTCCTTCATCTTCAGCTGGTTGGGCTGTGAGAGATGATGTGAAACAACAACAAAACATCTGTCAGAGGATGAATGATATTTGCTTTGAAATTGTCTGTCTGTACCTTTAACATGAATTGCATGAAGGATCAGTAATTAATGATGTGTTACACTCATCCTAATGAAGTTCAATGTTTAAAAGCAAACACTCCATGAACTATCTACACAATGTTGTTATGCTAATATTTTGAAAACATTACTAGAGCAAATTACTCTGAACAATCATTATTAATGTTAATGGAGGAACGTTTGTTCCTTGTCAAGTTAAAACTCTGATTATATAGCTGAACCATGTGCCTGTGTGCTTTTATTATGTAACAGTCAGATTTATTCTGTGATGCAAAGCCAAATTTTCTATTTTAAAAAGTCTAAAGTTCTATTTTTCTATTTTAAATAAATGCTGTTCTTTTAAACTTTTTATTCATCAAGGAATCCTGAAAAAAGGGTTTATAAAAAATATCACAGGGGGTAAAGAGATTATTAAGCTGTACAACTTTTAAGCTGTATATATATATATATTCAAGAGCAGAATTTACAGAAGTGTCCCAAATATAAAGGCACTGCTAGAGAAAACAAGCATTTGATTTGTGTGACAACATGAAGGGTCAGTTTTGTTTTAAACACTCGTTACATACCTCCACCACGCAGACGTTGAACTGCATGAATAGTAGAGCAGTCATTTATGTTATAACAACCAAGTGTGCGACCATCCTCCAGCTGTCTGCCTGCGAAGATAAATCTGAGTTCCCCTGTGAAAAACAACAACAACAGCAACATAAGAGAGCAAACATTAATGTATCAACCTCATTAAGACATGAAGATGCATCATTAAGAGGGTTTTCCTGTAATTAGCATAATTTTACTACAGATACCATGGTTAAAATGTGGTCACTGTGGTAAAATAACAGTTAATTTTTGTAAGGGTAAATCCAACAGATGTTATTTGCAAACTTTTATTTGTTTTCTGCAGCTGGAATGACCTGCTCAACTCAATCCAAGCAGCTGAGTCCATCTTCGAGAATCGGCTAAAAACACATCTCTTCCATCTATCTTCTAACAAACACTCTATTCTAATTCTATTCTATCTATTTGTTTTCTTTTTATTCATTGTACAAAAAAATAAATAAATAACACTATGCTCTATCTATTCTATCCATACTTTATTTTGTTAAAAAAAAAAAAAAAAAAAAAAAAAAAAAACGGGACTTGTCACAACCACTGTTAATTTCGTTAACAAATAATTTGTCAAGATTTTTTTCACCGATGAAAACGAGACATTTAGTTGAATGAATTTAGTTGCTATTGTCCGAGTCATTGATGTTAATTAAGCAACAAAAGAAAGACAGAAGATCATTCACTGCTCTTGACTGAATCACTTTAGTAGCCCTAAAGATTAATCTAATATATTTACAGAAATAAACATGTCTGCTTGAAAGAATGAAGAATATGGTAAACAAGTTGTTATAATGCATGCATAATTAGCCTATATAACCATTGGTATTTTATTTGAAAAGAAGACCATGTGGTCATTCTTAATGTAATGTATTATTCTCAAGTGGTTTCGTTTAATTTTAATGTAAAGGCATGTTGTGTGTCACAGCAGTTAAATCTGTCTATCATCATGATAAAACCTTAATATCAAACCTTTATAATGAGTTTGGAAATGTTATTATTTTATATTTTTACATTAAAAATGCTTAATAAATGCATTGCACTGTAAATAAACCCATTAGATTTTAGCAGACTACATTTACTGTAGATTTAGTTGACTAAAACCTTATGATATTTAGTCGACTAAAACTAGACTAAAATTAAAACAATTCAGATGACTAAAATATGAATAAAACTAAATGGCATTTTAGTCAACAGACTATGACTAAAACTAAATCAAAATTTGCTGTCAAAATTAACACTGGTCACAGTATATCATTGTAGGTCTGACTGCTTCTGTTCTCTTCATTTGTAAGTTGCTTTGGATAAAAGTGTCTGCTAAATGTAAAGGTTCAGGAAGGTTTTTGTTTTTTTTTACAGTTAACAAAACAAGAGCAATTTGTGCACCAAGGTCTTATAATGCTCACTTGCATTTAAATAAGATATATTGTAAACAGGATATAGTGGTTATTTTTATATTATTACTATTACTAATACAGTATATTAATAAATAAATAAATAAAACAATATTACAGATCATTATCATTCCATAATCCAGTGGTTATGCAGTAGGCTTATTTCAGGTGCTTGTGAGAACAGTTTAATGTTTGTTGTATTCACAGTAGTATGACACCAAAAAAGTACACGCTATTGAAAATTAAACCAATAAATAAATTCATTTAAAATAAATACACTCTTCTTTTGTATCAACTCCATGGTGTGTGTCTTGTTACTGTTTTTTACAAGAACATTTGTTTAAGTCACAGATCTATAACATGGTATTGAAATTCAACAATTAAGACAGAGCTGGCAAAGTGTTGTTTTGCAGTTGTTTTAACTTGAATTTGAAAATCAAATTTTTAATAATTTAATTTATAACACACACCGTTTTATATCACAATTTCAATGGGTGTGTCTTGTTACAGATTAGACAAACATTTAGATGGAACTAGAACACATACTATAGAAAATGAAACCAAAAGGCCTACATAATTTAGTTTAAAATAAATATAGGCTGTATCTTGTTACAGATTTCATTAAGAACATTTTGCAGTAGATTTCATTGTCAAAAGCGATGCAGAAGTCACACTATTGACATTCAAGAATCGCTTATAAAGCCTTCCAAAGAGTCTTTTTTTTTCAATTTATTTATAAAGCACATAACTAAACACAACTACTGTTGACCAGTGTGCTGTACAAAGTAATTAACCACAAACAGAATTAAAAACAAAGACAAGGTCACAAATAAATATTACTTAAATATTAAATATTGCCTTCAATATTACTGCCCCCTAGAGGAAGACACTGCACTTGTTTTGACTGAGTTTGACATTCCGGGAGGAGGAGAGAAATGTGGAGTACTATATATATTTGTGACCCTGGAGCACAAAACCAGTCTTAAGTGTCAATTTTTCAAAATTGCGATTTATGCATTATCTGAAAGCAAAATAAATAATCTTTCCATTGATGTATGGTTTGTTAGGATCGGACAATATTTGAAAATCTGGAATCTGAGGGTGCAAAAAATCTAAATACTGAGAAAATCTCCTTTAAAGTTGTCCAAATGAAGTTCTTAGCAATGCATATTACTAATCAAAAATGAAGTTTTAATATATTTACAGTAGGAAATTTACAAAATATCTTCATGGAACATGGTCTTAATATCCTAATGATTTTTGGCATAAAAGAAAAATGGATAATATTGACTCATACAATGTATTTTTGGCTATTGCTACAAATATATATAAATTCCACAAGTGAAGCATTGTAGCAAGAAGAGAAGCAATTGTGCTTTTTGCTCTTCATTTGCACTTTGCAGATGATCCCAATCCTGCACTATTACGTTATAAGGTATATGAGTTACAATACCTTAAGGCAGATTCAAACAAATAAAACACATTGTGTGTTCTCTTCTACATTTGAAAACAATTAGAACACAGCATGTTTCTTGTCATTGTGCTAAATTGTTAAAGAACTATTGAAGATTTCCGAGGCTGAATCTCCGACAAATGTCAAACGTCAAACCAACTTTATTATGTTCAGAGTCTTTTAATTGAGCTGGTGAATCGACAATCTAATGCTGATACAGTTTTTCCTCATGTTTATATAATTTCCACATATGATAGGTAATGTTTTTAAATGAATTACACCAGGGGTCCCCAAACTACGGTACCGTACACCCCCACATTTGGACCGGCCCTCTGAACAATGCCAGAGACATATTTTGTCATTTTAAAATGTAATTTTATTACATACTTATTTCATGTCTGTATATGATAAAGGTTGGCTTTCAAACTGAAATTTCCCTTATTACATTATTAACATAGCCTAATTATTTGTTAAATTCACCTACCAACAGAATGGTAGGCCCAGTACCGCCACTCCCTATATGCAGAGTACGCAGTTTGCTTAGGGCACCAACTTCCAGGGGGCACCATCCCAGTTGCTCAAAAAAAACCAATAAAAAACAAACGTGACGCAGTATTCCTGCATCCGCCTCCACGCCCACTCGCACCTCATGTTTGCATCTGAATACATGATCATAATTGATGGACAACTATGCCCCTGAAAAGACATCAGCAATCTTCCACCAAGAAAAGAAAAGAAAAGAAAAAAAAAAAAAAAAAAGAAGATGAAAACAAAGCCCATGCGTCACTTTCAGGTAACGTTAGGCTATATTCATAATCCTGTGAAACTTTATTTTCAGGTGTTGAGGTTAATAACGTGTTTTAATGTCGGTAATAATTTCACCACCACCAACACATCCATGTTCACTTACGAAAGTTATATGGTTTTAACACTAATAAAATTATTATTATTAATTTAAATCATGGTTGTTGAATCCAAATTAACCATGGTTTTGTTACTTCAAATAATAATATACAAAGAAGTATTAAGATAATATTTTTTGTGGTTATAAAAACAAACCTAAGCCAACAACATCCTTTAAAATGACTTAAAATGCATAATATAAAAACAATGAGGCAACCCTGCTGAAAAAAACAATAGAACCATCACAGAAAATTCTAATACCATCACAAATGAATCACAAATACCATTACAAACATTACATACCATCAATTTTTAACATTAAATCCATTAAAAATGGTTTTCTGTAGTGTGTTTTGGGACATATTCCATTAGGATTTATTGGTTTTAAAAAGCTACCAATATAAGGTGACCAATTACCAGCAGAGACCCACAGCATCCATTACAGTTTCCATTAAAACCAATACAAGTCCCATTACAAGTCCCAGTAAAACCACTACTAATTATGTGATGGCGTCTATTGCTTATTCAGAATTACATGTTATTACAAATGCCTGCAAAGGGAGCCAAAGGCCTGGTAATTGCTGAAGTTACACTTACAGGACGATCATATCCTTGTTTAATATTGACCGATTCAAATATCCACTAAATCTATCATTTTTGGCCACCTTTTTCCTATAGATGACACAGCCTCTATAATTTCTTCAACAAAAAACACGTGGACATCACAACCCTTACAAAAATTAACCATGGTTTTATTGTAGTAAAACTGCTTAATTTTCTTTAGCGTGATTTCTGAATGCTTGAGACCATAAAATCAATCAGACAACTGTATTAATGAAATAAGTAACTGTCTACAGCTACAATTTATTTCGTTAGTTACTTTTATATTTTATTAAAGTTCTATATTTTTTTTACTTCCATAACATCTGAGGCAGGGGGTACAACAATGCAACCCTACTTAGGCCAGCAGCGGCCCTGGGCAGGCCTACGTACAACATAACGTGCCATCGTGACGCGCGGCGCGAGGCAGCGAGAAAATGCAGAGAGACGACAAAATGGCCGGTTTGGAAAGAGAAAGGTTAATTTAACCAAAAGTGGACAGTTTACGGAGTTTGGTCTTTTTTTAAAACACCGTTTTAATGCATTAAGCCACGTTAAGCGTGTTTGACTCACGTTCGTCATCGGGAAAGAATCTCCTCCGGAACTCTTTAATAGTCATGCTCTTCAGTTCCTCCTCTGAATCCACATATACTGTTCTTTCTGTTCTGTCCAGTTCTTTTATATTAATTTTGCAACTCATTTTGTATGTGCAAATATAATGTAGAACTTAAAATGAACAATGCGCTGCTGTTTAGTTTTACTTTCACTATTGTAGCCTACATAACATACGGACAGATTGTCTATGTGGTTTCCGCACACATTTCCAGCCCTCTTCCGAAAGTGTTTTGTTACGCGTGCGCAAAGAATTTGGTGTGTGTGTGTGTTTGTTTATAATTTTCAATAAAAATACAGTTTATAGTGTTAGATTAAATATGCATAGAGTTACTTTTGATTGACATAGCATTATGCTCTAATCACATAGTATTATTTTTGCAGTTGCAGGGTTAATACATCTACATGCTGCTTTATTATCTGACTGCAGCTTCTGCTGTGGATTTGATTGATTCTGACTTCATTTTATTGGTAACAGCTTAGTGCATCGCATTATTCTCATTGAACTTAATGTAAACATTTGACAAGTTATTAAAATATATTTAATATGGTTAAAAAATGATTGTATAAAAGGTAAAAATGCCTCTGAAATCAGTTTAATGTATTGTAAAGTAGAATACAGGATTGAAAATGTTGATTTGCATTACATTATAAATACGCTTTTATATGAAAATACCGGAGATGGCTTAAAAAAACACAAATAAATCATATATTGTCACAATCATGTGCTGTTTTCCTGGAGCTTCATGAGTTTGATCGCTTCTTTGAGTCTCTCTTGGACTTTCTGCACTTCTCCAATGAAACAGACATTACATGAGTGTTTAACAATCCTCATCACTGAAAAAAACAATAAGTAAGATTTACTTAATTTTTATTTGGCAAGTTTTTACACACATAAATTTTAAGTAAATTTGCAAGTATTTAAGTAAATCTACTTAACTAGGTTAGGTAAATATTAGAAAAGGAATAAGTAAATTTAACATGGCCAGTTAGAGTTTGATGAGTACATTTTACTTTATTTGAAGTTGAATCTGCAATACTTAAGTACATTTCACTCAGTCATGGCTTCTAAAATTTACTCAATCGATGTAGCACTGGAAAACAACCATGCAATTAAACCATGTGATTCACTCACAAATATGTAAGTAAACGAGTAGACAGCTTGTTATCTGTTTAAGATAATATATCCACTCAATAGAATCATTACCCAACTGAACACAGAGACCTCAATATTTTGTACACCATACACAATGACGGTGACAATCAGTGGATAGTGTCTGAGTATGAATGGGTCATTTTGAGTAGAAAATCAACTCCAGATGCCACAAAACAGTAAGTTACTAAACCTAACAACAAAAGCAACCCATAAAACAGTGTAAATACATCTCGAAAACAGAAAAAAAGTTAACCTTATTAATTATTCATGCCCAAGTGCATGATGGGAACAATCGGGATCATGACTTTGATACTTACTTAAAGAATCCTTGTAAACATAAAAAACAATTCCAAGTAAAATATACTTATAAGTTCAAACTTTAATTTCTACAGGCTTAAATTGAGTACTAATATAGAATTTACTTTAATTTTTTAATTTTTGCCTGAACTAAATTATTTAATGTAGAAATTACATTTGTTTTTATGTAGTATTTACTTAACCAAAAAATCATTTTTATCAGTCTCACATTGCACCGTTTTGCCAACAAATGGTCAGAACAGTGTAGATGCAACAAAAACTCAGCTCAAACATGCATAAAAACAGCTTCTCAAACCAGCTCCAGATGCTGTAATGAAAGTGTAATTATTAACTGAAATTAACATATCATCTAATGCCACTGTAATAGCAAGCCAACTCATTAATTAGCTTAAAATATGAAATAATGAGAAGCTGTATATTACATTAGCTACGTTTCATTTGTTTTTATCTCTGTTGCTGCGTTTGTGCATTTACTGCATTAATTATTGCATTTACAGTAGCAGAACTGATCTCTTTACGGTAATAAGAAAACTGGAACTGTAGATGAATTAGACAACAATATATAAACAGTACAACTCAGTTGTACTGCATTATTCTAAAATCACTGAGTTTAGAAGAGCCTCTAATCGTTTATGAGTATTTCTCCTCACAAATCACACTTCTGTTATTTGAATGTTAAATGATGGAAATGTATTAAAGACAAATTATGCCTTAGTTTTCCCTTCAGAGAAGTGATGCTGTCTCTCCACAGATACTGCTGTCTGAGATTCCTCACATGCTGCAGTAATTCAGTATTATACACTGACTGAGTGTCTGTGACAGAAGCAGCGCATATTTGCTGAATCTTGATGATAAATGTTCAGCTATTATAGTGTTGTCATGTTTATAATTAGTCAGGACAGTTTAATGAGGAGAGAATGGGAGCTTAAACACTCGTGTCCGTCTCCAGCTTATAACAATCATTCACTGAACACTAAAGAACTGTAAAACTATATAGAGAACAGTATATTTAATCAACATAATCAAAAAATGACAAACATATCAACCAAAAATAACCCTCACATGAACCAAGAAGAGTGAACTATAAACATGCAAAAAATGTCCAAATATCGTGGCAAAGTCCCAGTGGTCCCGTCTTCTGAAAGTGTAAAACAAAGTTCTGAATTAATTACCCAGCTTTATGATCATGTGCTGATCATGACCCACAATAACAGTCTCAGCTGTATAAATATGAAGCTACAGTAAGCAGAAACAGACACTAAACTGCTCTCTGTATGCACTGAAATATTCCCAATCACTGAGACCAGAGTTAAAGCAATTCACCCGTCATGAGAATCAGCTAGAAGAGAAACTGCTGAAGCACAATACTTCACCACGGTTCCCACTCTTTTCACAAGTCCTTCAGGAATCAACATGGACTTTATTTACGTTGTTAGCGCACATTGCTAGTCTGAAGGAGAACAATTAATCCATGCAAAATTAATCCACTGAAAAAATAGTTTGTCTTGGTAATCTTTAATCAAAATCTGATCTTTTACAGAGTCACTCTTTGACAGCAGGTGGCGCTCATGGAACAGCAGCACTGATCTATCCACTGAAGCATCATGAAAATGCAAGAAAAATATAAAATATAAAAGCATAATCAAAATAATAAATGATCAAATTAAAATAAAAAATAATCAAATGATAAATCATGTAAATGACTAATGATTATGATTATAAATTATAATAAATTCATAAAACAAGAAAATCAAAACGTTGACGATCCTTATATTGTTCAATCTCACGATTGTGGAGCTACAATGTGTATGAATAGCATATTTTCCCTGATGTGTTATTGTTCCCATTGAACTTAGAAATCTAATTATTACCACCTGTTAGTCTTTATTTAATATAATAATTAAGTTACTGAGATCTTGTCACAGTGACGAAGGCCTTGAGTAACGTTTAATGTTTTGTAAAGTCATAATTTTGTTTTAATACCCTTTTGATCTGTTGATTTTCCATGAACAAAAATTCACAGAAGCACATCACATTTTCACAAGGTGGATCCGCTCAATGAAGCTCAGGCTAAAGAAAAGATATTAAAAGGTTAGTTGACTCTTAATTAATTTCAAATCTAACTAAAGAGAGTTTTTTTTACAATTTCATAAAACAATTCTTAATAGAGAATTTCACGCAGAATGAAGTCTTGTCAATTTACCAGTAAATATTGATTTGCAGGCCTCCAAACAAGTTTGATGGCCACCTAAAAAAATGTAAAAATTGCAAATGTAAGTAAACTGATCACTTTTTGTTTGTGTATTTTCTGATTTCTTCTTGAACTCAGCCATCAGCTTCTGCTCCCAGCCTCCTTTCCACTTCATAAAGAGAGTCAAGAGATCCTGAAAAACACACAATAACATGTTAATATTCAGCACGAGACTGAACTCCAGCAGCTGCTTCTGACTAAACACATTAGTGATGTTACGCTCGTGAACGAATCATTCTTTATGAACGAATCTTTTAGGTGAACAAATTTACATTTAGCCATTTAGCAGATGCCTTTATCCAAAGCGACTTACAAATGAGGACAAGAAAACAGATATAATAGAAAAAGAATAGAGGAAGCTAGTGTTAGTTAGTGTTAGAAAACAAGCAGTTAGTAAATGAATAGAGCGCAAGTCTAAAAGGGGCAAGTTTTTTTTTTTTTAAAGAATAGAATTAGAATAGAGAGAGAATAGAGTTAGAGGGTCAAATATGGAAGAGATGTGTTTTTAGCCGATTCTAGAAGATGGCTGAGGACTCAGCGGCTGGGATTTTGTGCCTCTTTGGGATGAACAAAAAAGTGATGTTCACTTGCAGAACAAGCTCTAAAAGTCTGAAGTATTGAACCCTCATCCAGGGTGAGCTCCATATTCTGCTATATCATACTATATGATCCAAAAAATAGCATTGTGAATGTTTCTGCGCACATTGCTCATGAATATGTAATGAGGCTCAGTTTATGATTGGTTTTCTGTTGCTAACAACTTTCTACTACAGAACTTGTTTCACAATGTATACCTTTGTAAAATGTTGCTTAGTGTTTAAAAAAACAGGTTTAAGTTTAGCATGAAAAGCTGACATTTGTTAATACTCAATATTGCATTTCAGTGCCTCACATTCAGTGAGTTTTACATTATTTCAAGAGAAAATTAACAGGACGTGTACATGCTGTTAAACAATATAATAATGATTGTTCAGTTCCTTTCTCACAAACCCAAATACTTGTAATTATAATGTAGCAAAATATCTGGAGTCAAATGTTGGTGTTTTCACACTCGAGTCATTTGAGTAGCCTGTTACCTGAAGCTAGATGAACACATTCTGAGCCTCAGAGTAGGTTTGGAGTTGACAAAACCAAAGAAATCATCCTGATATTCTCAGGATTTGATTCATAGTTGATGATTACCTGAAATAGACACCTGAAAATGTGCAGCGAACAGCCAATCACACGGAGCATTGGGGGTTAAATGACCAGAAAACCATCCCAAACAACTGTTAAATTGACACAAAAGCTTTATATGAGTATCAGCTGCATCAAACTACTCAAAAAAGGCAGCACTGGTTAAGATTTGGGTTATTTATAACACCTGTCCAGTCATTAAAGCTAGTTTAAAGCTGTCACATCATGAGTGCAGTGTTTATAAGCTCAGTTGTGTGTTGTCGTGAAGGTGTTTATGCAGATGTGTGTATATGTTGTTATAAGGTTGATTTTGAACATGTTGTGTGTGGTTTTGTGGTTCACTCAGGCCTGGATCCGCTGCGCGTGTCCGCGGAGCTCGCTCCTGATGATCCGTGCGTTTAACCCGTTTAATCCCAAATTTTTCCCAGACATGAAAATATCCAAAATGATGTGCAATAAGCAACCCTTTGAAATAATTAATAACAATTGTGACCGGTGGGATAATGTGTGTACTGAAATAACATAGTTCTACAGTCATAAAATTGTTATATATCTTAGCCCAACTATTTTAAACTGTTTGATCACTTTCTAGGGTCACTATTAGGCATAAAAAAAACCTTACGCAACATTGATAGGAACACTGAGATAAAAAAACAACAACTAAAAATTCAACCATCACCGCATTTCAAAATTGTTAGTTTTTGTAAAATATAACATCAAATTTTTATATTAATGCCACGAGTATTACAACATCATTATAGTAGATTTTTTGTAACATTTGAATTTTAAATTTAGTGCATTATTTTGTCATTGCAACATTTTAGTGTAATTTTCACTAACAACTGCCATTGGATTTATATTGTATACCTAAGTTCACTGTTATCCCAGCGGTCATCAACATGTTTACTCACTCTATGACCACACTCTACAAAACTGAATATATGTGAATTCATATATTAATACTAGACACCTTAAAGATAATGTATGCCAAAAATCTTTGTCATATCTTTATGTTAACATACATTGCCCTCCAAAAGTTTGGAAACGCCCTAGAAAGTGGGGTTTTGGACAATATTGGCATGAATCCTTTTTAATTTGTGATAATTTTGCA
>JAFVLL020015344.1:0-16267 GCA_021397915.2 Tor tambroides
TCTGAAAAGAGGACTGTGGACCACTGAGCAACAGTCCAGTTCTTTTTCTCCACAGCCCAGGTGAGACGCTTCTTACATTGTTTCTGGTTCAGGAGTGACTTGTTTCTAGGAATGCGACAGTTGTAGCCCATTTCCTGAAGACGTCTGTGTGTGGTGGCTCTTGGTGCGCTGACTCCGGCTTCAGTCCACTCCTTGTGAAGCTCTCCCAAGTTCCTGAATCGGCTTTTCCTGACAATCTTCCCAAGGCTGCGGTCATCCCTCTTGCTTGTGCACCTTTTCCTACCACACTTTTTCCTTCCAGTCAACTTTCTATGAATATATTTTGATACAGCACTCTGTGAACAGCCAGCCCTTTCAGCGATGACCTCCTGTGGCTTACCCTCCTTGTGGAGGGTGTCGATGATCATTTTCTGGACAACTGTCAAGTCAGTAGTCTTCCCCATAATTGTGGTTGCATGTTCTAAACTAGCCCAGGAGGTACCCAGTATTTATACAAAAAACTAATCAAACTACTCAAGCTCAAAATGGAATATTCCAATTTTTTGAGATACTGAATTTTTTATTTTCCTAAGCTGTAAGTCATAACCATCAGAATTAAAACAAAAAAACTCTGAAATCTTTCCGTTTGTGTGCAATGAATCTAGAATATAAGAAAGTGTGCTTTTTTAAGAACTTTTCCATGATATTCAAATTTTTTGAGATGTACCTGTAAATTATTAATAGAGCTGTTAATTAACTGGAAAAATTACAACGAATCAGAACCACAATCGTTAAATACTTTACATTTCCCATCCCTACTCCACAAACACCAAAAGAAGGTAGAATGTATTTCCTGAAGGTGTAAAGTTATCCTTCGCTTTCCTAAATGTTTTTTGATCCCTGTTGCATTAACAGTGTGTTCTATTACTGTGTGGGTTTTTTTTTTTTTTTGTTTAGCAGTTTATCAACCTGTTTACCTGTATTTCTGCCTGTCAGTTGTACATGTGTTATATATCAGCCTGTCAGAGAGCAGATGCATCTGGGGGTTTGGTGCTTTTGTTAAGGTATGTATTAAAGACGTTTTGAATGTATCAAGCCTGAGGGTTTTAGTATATTAAAGATTACTCACTAACACCCTTAGGATTGGTATTTTCTAGAGCACTGAAACTCAATCTGAGATTATTAATTCATGTTTATATTTCTGTAATCTTCCAACAGTATCTATCTAATTCATGCCAGATGTCCATGATCTCATAGTGATAGTGCTGTGGGTGTAAAAGTCATCATCCTCCTGACTCAAACAGGACAGGAAGAGTGAAGATGCCATAGATCACGTATCCACTCTGTTAGTACGTAACAAGTCCCTAAGGGAAGTAGCTGCTGGGTATTGTGTGTGTGTGTGTGTGTGTGTGTTGTTTGTAGCAGCCCTAACTCACAAGTCCCTAAGCGGAGCCCTTGGCTTCAAAGATGCTTTTGTAACCAGGATTTGAGCAAAAAAGGCTCTGTAGGTTTGGTGTCTAAGTGGAAGCTATGTGGGAGATGGGGAACAGATTGAGAGAACGAGTGAAATGTATTTATTTAGATTTTCTACTGAAATTAGGGTCATTTGCAGTTCACACCTGAGCTGAAGAGAAGCACCCCTGAAAGAAGCCAATAATAGCTGCATAGAACACCGACAAACACGTATGCTCATGCACATTTTTGATTCTCAGACCTTAGGACATATTATAAATGCAGCCTACCCTGTTCCATCACTCTTTTGCTATTATCTTTTCAACTTTCATTTGAAAGAAAACCTCAGTGTTCATCTCTGAATTCTTCAGTAAATTGACCTCAGTCTGCCCCACTTTCCCCTCTGGAATATGTGTGGATTCTATCAAAAGCATAATTTAGTTTGATTACTTCAGTCACTTAGACTGTCTTGACCTCCTACCGCATGTCAGGGACCTCAATCACAGCAGTCTTCACATTATGGTTCTCATCTGACACATCTGCTGATCTACACATCTTACAACAGTTTGTTTACTGCATTGGCTTCCATTCTCATTATGATTAATCTGCACGTTTCAAATACTGAATGGTGTTTACATCCATTCTGGGATTGTTAGATAAACTACCATTCAGAGTTTGGGGTCAGTGTTTTTGTTTTTTGTTTTTTGAAAAGTGACAGTAAAGACACAAATGACAATAAGTGCTGTTCTTTTGAACTTTCTGTTCTTCAAAGAGTGAGGCTAGAAAATTGTATCTCAAGGTTTCCACAAAAATATTAAGCAGCACAGTTGTTTTCAGCAAATAATAAGAAATGTTTTTTGTGCACCGCATCAGCATATTAGAATTATTTCTGAAGCATCATACAATACTGAGGACCTGAGTAATTCAGCTTTGCCATTTCAGAAATAAATTACACTTTAAAATATATTAAAGTAGAAAACAGTATTTTAAATTGTAATAATACTGCACAACCTAATGTTTACTATATTTTTGATTAAATAAACACAGCCAAATAAACTTTTGACTTTTGAACAGTAGAGTATATTTATATATTCTGTTATTTTCTAAAATATATTTTATGTATTATATATAATAATGACAGAATGGCAAAACTCTTTCTGTTTGTTGTGTTTAAAAATCCATTTAATATTATGCTGCCAGGCTGTGCATGGAAAAATGCAAGGACTTTATATCAAAATTAGTAGAGGTGCTAAATTTGTAAATGCCATGTTTCAGTTGAGCTTTGGACTGATGAGTGGCATTCAGGTGGAAAGCAGCAGTGAGACTGCAGTGAACATGAGCCTTAATGAAAACTTTTCCAACATCAGGAGTCTCCAGGCAACCACCATGGTTACGATGGAGTCGTTCATGGAGTCATACTACACCGATGTCTCTACCTTTGTTGTCCATACTAACATGAACAAGCCTAATTAAAGAGCTCACAACTTCCACAATTGTCTTCTTCATTAAAAGCCACCAGTTTACCAGTACAAGCAGTTTTGTCAATTATAAATGTTTACTACCTTTACTTAAAGAGTTGAAGTATCAGTTGTGAAACTTAAACAAGCTGTAAAAGCCACCCAGAAGCTTGGTCATCTGAAAAGAGACTAAAAAACCACAGTCTTATACATTTCTTTTCAGATTCAAAAATATACCTGGGGCCAGATTCATAAAACATTCTTAAGAATCTTCTTCTTAACTGCTATTTGCTTTTTATTTTCTAACTTCAGAATAAAGTTAAGAATGTTTGGTGTTCCCGAAAACATTTCCTACGAATGTTCTTATCTTTTAAGATTTAAGGTTGTTCTAAAACAAAAACTTGAGAATAATTTGAATTCCTGCAAAAAATGTTCATTGGAAATAACATTTTAAAAGTTATGATAACCTACAACTTGTCTTAAATTCTCATGAATGTTTCATGAATTTATTGCTGTTAAAGTAAATAATGGTCACGATTATGCGTGATGTGATTGTTTTGCTGAATTCGAAATTCAGTAACAATTATACAAGAACTACTACCTCATTTTTAAATTTATTATTACAACATCATTTTCAGAAGTACACAGATACAGGACACATTCACTCTAGAGAGAGCTAAGGATACGGAAAGCAAATGACTGCAACAAGACACTCATTCTTTAGACATGCTCTTTAAAAATAACTATTTAAATGCACAACACATTGGAAAATGTGACTCCAAGAGCTGAAATCCCATCAAGCCAGTCATGACGAATATAGTGCGCCTGCTTATTATGATAATTATAGTAATCTGCAGGGGGCACAAAAAGATGGCCTTTGAGGTGTTTTGAGGTCATTTTCTCCTTAAGAATAAAAAAAGATCTCTTGAATCTGACTCCTGTTTGAATTACAGTTGACAGGTCAAACTGCCCAAGAGATTCCCTACATTGTTTAGCTTCATTCTGGCCACTGCCTAAAAGAATCTGGCCTTGAGTAGAGTTGTTCATTTTGACAACACTAGTTTTGACATAAAATGCCTTAGGAGCTCTTAGGAAGAAGTTTTGAATGGAAAAGCTCCATTATGGACAGTGCAAAAGAGAATACAAAACTTTCCAAAGACAGAAGGGAAAACAGAAGTGAAATATCCAAACTGCAATTGGACGATGCTGCCAACTTCTCCAACTGACAGGTTTACCGTGATGGTAAGAATTTCATGGGTATATTAGTATAGACGCTGTTATCACAAGCTCAAACTGAATATATCTCAATGATATAAATAAAATGATATCACAAACTGAAATCACATTGGTAGATCACCCACTGCAGTCCACCACATGTCACTGAAATCACTTCATGTTGGCACATTTGTTTGCAATATTAGTTCCAGTTCTCCTTAATGGTTTTGTGGTTCATCTGGTGGCTGCACACTGAGGTTTTGGTAGAAGAGAGAGGGAACAAACAACCAGAGAGAGTGTGAACTGCTGTAATTGAATGCTCACACACACACATGCACTGAAAGAGCTGTTGACTGAGGCATGTTTGTGTGGCGTGTTACTGATCGATGTATGAGGGAAAGCTTGAATCTATGTGTTCTTAAACCCCACAGAGTACAGTCAAACCTCTTTCTCTTCACACACACACACACACACACACACACACACACACACACACACATAATCACTCTTTCTCCATACATGCTAAAACTCTGCTTGAAACAGATATGATGAAACAAGGGTCTGTTAAAGACATTACCACTGCTAATCAGTGCTCTAAATGCATACGTATGTTTTCACGTTTACGTGCATGTGGAAATTTTCTTCCCGGTTGTTATTATTTGATGATCATTTGTGAATTCCTCCCTTTGGGTTTTGATCTCTGAAGGAAATCACATTTGTGCCTAACATCAGTTACCAAGGAGCACAACTCTGAGCATCCACTTATGTCGCTCCCTTTCTTTCCCATTTATTGCCCTTCTTTCCTCTCCTGGTTTTTTTTAAACTTCATTTCTTCTCAGAGATCTATCTCATACCCTCCCCGATGTCATATATTTACGATGAGGCATTTATAGACTGAGCATATCTGACTACTCACGTTTACTCATGCGGCTGTAATTGTCTTATTGCCCTCTGCTATATGAAGATGAGTTACATCAACAGGCTGCCTCTCCCTGGAAACCACAGGGGCTGCGCAAATGTGTATGTTTGTTTATCTAAATAGCTCACATCTGTTTTAGCAGCAGACAGGCCAACATCTGTTCCTCTCCATAACGCATCTGCCCTGAGCCTGCGGTTCAACATATCACTGCAGATCTCTGCTTCATTCATCTACATTAACTGTATTTCCTTTATTCTGTTTTGTTCTTAATTTTGTGTGTGTGTGTGTGTGCATGTGTGCGCACAGGTTAATTTTTCATCCACGAGGTAACCAGCTGTGGTAAAATACTCCCTCATAAAGGTTTTACGATCTGAAGTATTAAACTGTAAATTCACGGTTTCTTCATTGCTTCAGTATCCTTCCCTTTCTTCTGCGCTCTTCTGTTTATAGGTAATAATAGTTTCAGTCACTTTTCCTGCATTCAGACTTGATCTAATCCAGACAGATGACACACATAATAGCGCTCTTTTTCTAGTCTTACCGTGCTGTGTAGTCTCTGTCTCTGGCTCCTCCAGGGTTGTTTGAGTTATTTTGCTTTCCTTTGATTCTTATTCTTTTTTTTTTATTTTAAGTGATACTCCACCGTTCTTCAGTGCTCTCCAGTGCAACTGCTTTCATATCTCTCTCCCGGCTGCTCTAGGTGTACAAGCAGCAGGCGTCAGCTAGTGTATGTGCTCTGGGTCGGCGTCTGCGCGAGCAGGAGGAGGACTTTGCAGGGAAATCAGCGAATTATCAACGAGAGATCCGGCACCTGCAGAGCCAACTCAGAGACAGACAGGAACAACTGCACGGAGCTCTGCAGCAGAAGAGGTGATCCTCTCCCTCTCACACATGCACACACACGCTCTCTCTTCCCCTCTTGCTTTGTGTGAATAGAGGGATGCAGCAGAAGAGGTGAGAGCTGTAGTGGAGCAGCTGTCACAGAAGCACAGACCAATAACAGACAGTGGAGAAAAAGAGAGGGAGAGAGAGGAGGGGCTCTAGACAAGCTGGCACAGCTGCAGACTCATCTGTCTAAATGTTCCATGTACTCATAATTGTGAGCTCTCATAATTACATTCACCTTTCTTTCATTTGCTACTTTCTCTTAATCTTAAGTCTTATGTTTACCCTGTTTACCTGTTCATTCTTGCAGCTTGCTTTTAGTTTGGGATTTCCAAGACAATTATTCAGTTTCTGACTAAAATCCTAAACAGATTATAAATTCAGAAACTTGAAATCTGTGCTGTACTCTCTCATGCCTAAGCATTTGTCATTTTTAACATTATCATTGATAACATTTTACAATAAGGTTAAATGTATTAATGTTAGTTAATACATTAAGTATCATGAACTATACTTTTACATATATTTATATATATATATATATATATATTTGTAAATAAATGAGTACATTTTTAAGACTTCAAGTTGTGTAACTTAACATTAGTTAAAAGGGATAGCTCACCCAAAACCGTGGTAGTACCCTTGCTGTCTGTGCAGGATTAGAAAGCTCTCAATTTCATCAAAAACATCCTAATTTGCGTTCCAAAGATGAACAAAGGTCTTCCGGGTTTGGAACGAAATGAGGGTGAGTAATCAATGACAGAATTTTCATTTTTGGGTCAACTATCCCTTTATTGTATCATACACAGACATAATGAACAATAGCATATTTATTAACATTATCCTAGATTTATTATTCATTATTTTTTTAATAAAATCATGTTTTTCAAACAGCAAGTCAAACAGCAAAACTGGGTTTTGTGATGATATATTTGGAAGAGCATAGCCTTTTTCTTTTGCTTTCTAAATAGCACAAAAGTGTTTCTGTATTTGAGTGCAGATGCCATGGGCAGCCTTGGAGCAGAAGAGGAAAAACTAGTTAAAAGGAAAGATGGGTTTTACATTTCCTTACCCTGTCTTGAAAAATGTCTTTTCCACTTTTTAAAATTATAACCACTTCCTCAAGGCTGACAAGAGCCAACAGCCTTTTCAAGGTTGTTATGGCAATATGTATGGCAGAGTAGAGATGTTGTTTATTATTGTGTTACAAGTCACACAAGTTGTGTGCATATATATATATATATAGATATAGATATAGATATATAGGTGTGTGTGTATGTGTGTGTAAAACATTAGTAACAAAGAATGTATTGTATGTTAACACTGTATGTGCAACAGACGTAAGTGCATACAATACTCACATATCAATAGTCAGTACTAGACAGGACAGAGACAAGTCAGACAGTCAAGGCAGGATAGAATGTCCAGCTAAGGACAGACAGATACTGATGGACTCAGATCTGCTCTGCTGTCTGGACTGCTCACTTCATCCTCACAAACTATGACACACACTATTCTTGTTCAGAATTTGAGCCATGTCCAACTGAACTCAGCTCCACTTCTTGCAGTATACTCGCTCACCCAGTAAACGCTTACAGTCTCTCTCTCTCGTTCGCTCTCGCAACACTACATCAAAGCTCATTTTGAAGTCAGTTCCCTACCCAAGCCTGAGTGTAAGTGAAGTTTTTAAATGTCAGCTTTGATATGTCAGTAAAATGCTTCTCCTTCAGAAGAGTTTGTTTTTATGTGGTGTGTGTGTGTGTGTGTGTGTGTTTGAGATTAATTGTGAAGAATATGAAAGGAAACGACTTTGTTGATATTCACTATTCATTCTCTTGCTATGCAACTGTTCACCCATCTGCTTCAACCACTTGTTTGTTTGTTTTTTGGATTGTTTTTGAGATTTCATTTTGACACCAAACTCAGTGAATGGAGGGGCTATTGTTCAGGAAGAGATGTGGCATTATTTGACTGAAAAACCCATGGTGATTCACCAAATTATCTTGTCTATAGATGGTGGAGTATGGCCCTCACTGCAGCTCATGATATTGCTGTCACTCTGTTTCTCTGTTTTCCTAAATATCAAGCATATGATCATGGCGGCCCGGATTTGTGTGTGAGGCCTGTGCCTCTGTGCCTTCATGTGAGTGTTTGTGGAGAAATGTTTTCTCGTGTAGTGCTGTGTTTGTTTGTAACCGTGTGTGTTGAGTGAATGAACATTTATTTTAACACTGTTATGTTCAAAGTTGTAATGAACAGTCATATAAATCTGTAATTATTCTCGTTTTCTGTACTTTTCCTTCATTTGTGAATGATTCATAAACACATACTCACCTGGGGCCTTTTCAGTACAAACAGTTTGTAAACAATTGGCAGATTTATTAAAACATTGATATGCCATGTTCATGAGTTTCCTTAGTGGCTATTAAAATGGGGGGAAAAAAACAAGACACAAAAAGCACAAAAGTATATAGACAACCCTTCAAAAGTTTGAGATCGGTAAGGTTTTTGTTAAAAAATTATGCTCACCATGGCTGTATTTATTGATCAAAAACACAATAAAAACAGAATATTGTAAAATATTATTACAATTTAAAATATATTTGAAAATATTATTTATTCTTGCAATGGCAAAGCTGAATTTTCAGCAGCCATTGCTTCAGTCTTCAGGGTCACATAATCCTTCAAAAATCATTCTAATATGCTGATTTGTAGCTCAAGAAACAATTCTTATTATTATCAATGTTGAAAACAGTTGTGCTGCTTAACATTTTTATGGAAACCATTATGATTTATTTTTTAGGATTCTTTGATGAATAGAAATAGTAAACAAACAGCATTTATTAAGAATAAAAATATATTGCAACATTATAAATATATATTTTTGGAAACATCAGTTTTACTGTCACCTTTGATCAATTTAATGCATTCTTGCAGAGTGAAAGTATTCATTTTTTCAAACTATATCTTATTGACCCTAAACCTTGGAATTTTGAAGACTGTTTTAACTGTTTGTGCCATTTTTTCCTTAGACATTTTGAAAAACATCATCTTTCATGCTGAGCAGAAGAAAGAAAGTCACAGAGGTTTGGACAATAAATGATGACAGAATTGTTTTTTTTTTTTCAGTTGAACTATCCCTTTATTTCTTAAGGATTTCACTCACACTGTGGGGTGGTTTGCAGTGCTGTGTGGGGGTGACTTAGAGAGCAAAAGTTTAAAGTGTGGGCCAGAGGTGGCCCTCAGTCAGGCTACATGTGGATCCAGAGAGATCTAATCTGGCTAATCTTTCCTGCTCATATTGCTTCTGCAGGCCGCTGAAACATTAGCTTCCAATCGTATAGAGATTAGTGTGTGTGCTTTGAGATGTATGTGTGAAAAAGAGAGATTAAAAGCTTGGTTATATACTGAAATGTCACCTGGCTGTGAGAGTGAGAACAGAAGGGACAGCGAGAGAATGAAAAGGGAAAAGAAAAGATTAATGGACATATCTAAATTACACACATGTGCCTTGTCAAATTATATAGTCTTCTCCCTTGTATTATTATGGGCACGTGATGTGTCAGCAGTGTCATTTATTGTAATTGATTCCTCCTCATCCCAGCAGTGTTGAGTGACAGCTATGTGTGGCAGAAGGTCAGAGGTGAACCAAGATGAGGCCTCTGTCAATTCTAAAACATCCTCATTTTAATGTCCTGTCTTCTCTCACTTTTTAATCATTCTCCTGTCTGTCTTCTGCATAAAACTATCTCTCTTTTCTCTTTTTGGTACTGTTAGGGGACAGACTCTCTCATGACTAAAGTGCTTAGCTTGAGGTGAACATGGCTGTATTTTGGATCACTCTGTTGAGTCTACTGACAAGGCTGCCTGAGGAACAATGGAAAAATGTCAGATTTACAAATGACTGCCTGCAAAATGGCCTGTCATTCTAGTATTGTGCAAACCTTTTTTGCAGAAAAGGATAGTTTGATGAATTACACTTTTGTGGTTTTATCAGTTATGTGGCATCGATTGAAAAAGGGAAAATGTATGTGAATCTGGAAAAGCAGAGAGGCGTATTTACCTTACAGAGTATAAAGAGAAATGTTTGTGTGTTTATCTCTCTTGTCATGTTAGTGTTTTAAAAATGAAGGGATCTGAAAAGGTTTTTGTATTTTGTAGGTCAGAATGATGGAAGTGATTTTAGCAGAACTGACAGCTGAAAATACACAAATGCATCAGCATATGCTCACATTGATCGCTGTGTTTGGGATTAGTGTTCATGTGTATTTACATCTATTTTCTTTGTTTAAAAAACTTGTACGGATACAAGTAGTGAGACACTTTTATGCTATTTAAGACCTGTAGCCCTGGTGATCTCACCCTATCACCCTGACCCTACCACACTTAATGATGCTCTGGTCTCTCTGAGTACAGGCGGGTCTTGCATGTTAAAACATTCATTTGCCTACCGGCCATTCTACGATTATGAAATATGTGCTGCGTGTTGCTCTTCAGTGCATGGCCAGATGAAGCATTGATTTGATTTCCACACCCCTAGAGTAGAAGATACTTGTCTCAATATTACATAATATGATGACATTGCTAATCGTGTTTGTCACATGACTTCTATTGTCTCGCAGTAACATTCAGTCTTATATTTGTGTTAGTGTGTGCATGTGTTGCCCATATGTTGATTCACTCCAGTGGTATGGCTGAATCATCCTTCATTAAGTCTGTAATCCATTACACACCACTAATGAATTACATTAGGATTGCTGTATGTGTGTGTGTACATGAGACTGAATTTGTGTGTGTGTATTGAATTAATGGTGCTGAGTGGCCATTTGTGCTCCTAATTTAACTTTGTAATATACAGAGGCAAAATGAACAGATGAGACTGTAAAATGTAGATTATACTGCAAATTATACTGGACACGTTCTGTGGATGATTCTTTTCCTATTTTACATTAGCAAGGCCATGTGATTTTAATAGATTAATTCTTAAATGTACTGTTATATTCCCATATCCATATTATCGTTGTTTTTCTGAAATCATTTGTGAGTTCAGTGCTATGACACAGTCACAGATGTTTCAGATACATCTAGGAATGAATAATTTAACATTAATTTTTAAATATTATCAAAACATTAATAAATTGCATTATTTAATATTGATACCAATATTAATATTAATAATTATTCATTTAAGATATGATTAAAGGGACAGTTCACACAAAAATGGAAATTCTGTCATTAATTACTCACCCTCATGTCGTTCCAAACCCGTAAGACCTTCGTTCATCTTTGGAACACAAATTAAGATATTTTTGATGAAATCCATGAGCTCCCTGACCCTCTATAGATGGCAACACAACTGAAATGTTCCCAGGTTCAGAAATGTAGCAAGGACATCGGTAAAATAGTCCATGTGACATCAGTGGTTCAACTGTAATTTTATGAAGCTATGAAAATACTTTTTGTGCGCAAAGAAAACAAAAATAACAACTTTAATCAGCAGTTTCTTCTCTTCTGTGTCAGTCCTTGCTACGCATGCATCGTCCTTGCTACGTTTCTGGACCTGGGAACATTTCAGTTGTGTTGCTGTCTATGGAGAGAGCTGGATGGTCAGAGAGCTCACGGATTTCATCAAAAATATTTGTGTTCCAAAGATGAACAAAGGTCTTACAGGTTTGTAACCACATGAGGGTGAGTAATTAATGACAGAATTTTCATTTTTGGATGAACTATCCCTTTAAGATGTAGTGATTTAGATGATTAAGATGCAGATGTTTTATCCAAAAAACCTAATGACTTAGATTAATGATTTTTGGCAAAAAATATTAGAATCAACAATAAAAAGATTAATGATTTTTGGCAAAAAATATTAGAATCAACAATAAAACTGATTAAAATAAGTACTCTCTGTGCCCTCCGCCATACAGTCTGCAACTTGTCATATAATAGAATTGATAGAATGTGTTTAGAGAGAAAAATTGGATAACACTTTATTTTAAGGTGTCCTTGCTACACGTTACATGTACTTACTATTATAACAACAATAAATTATGCATAAGCCAAACCCTAACCATATAGTACGTAATTGTAACTAATTAATATTACTCAGTATTAAATTTATAATTAGACTGTAACAAGGACAATAAAGTGTAACGAAAAATTGGTCCCACTTTATATAAAGTGTCTTTAACCCTTTTAGTGGTGAGTTTAAAATATTCTAGCGGTCCCCCCAGAGTGAGTTTTTTTTTAAGGCGATCGTTATTTTAGAACGTTTCCCCTTATTGTTTCCATGGCGACGCGTCATGCTTGTCACGTGACACACCGCGGCCACAATAACACTGTATGACAGATGGATCGCTTTTATTTCGTTTTTCCTTTTTTTTTATTTAATATATTCACAGACTTGCTTACCATGTCATGGACAATCTGATATTCCGATTCACAAATATGTGTAAATGAGTGTGTTTTGTCTTTTAAACACCTTTATAAATGATCTTGATCGTGATCTGTAACGTGAGATAGGCGCCGCCATGTTTGTTCGCTCTGCAGTTGAGAGAGTCCTGTCAGGCGCAGTTACAGCACGTGAAATCATCAGTTTCTCCCAAAATACATGTAAGTAAGTAGCGGGTGAACTGGGTGAAGAATAGAGTGAACTTTATAATTACTTACACTATGTGTATCTGATATGAATAAAACACATCGGCAAATTAAATTTGAATGGATTGTTGTTGCTTCCATAGACATCTGTGTGTATTTTACAAGCTCTAAATGTATTGTTTTACTAGTACTTATGTGTATTTAAATGTCTGAAGCCTAAAATATGCATTATGTGGTTAAGAACGCTGAATAGTTGTGATAATATGACAATGGCAGTGCCGTCTCTCTCTGGCTCAGCGCCAGTGAACGAGCGAAAGCGCAGTTTGAATTTGGCAGTTATGCGACGTCACCGAACGTTCTAAATCCCATATGTGGGACCGTACTCCCAGTGGCACGGAAATAAAAATCCCATATGTGGGACCGTACCGCTCAAAATGAATAATTTAATACAATACACTTATTTTTAAATTCTTATACTCAAAAATACATGCATGTAATTACATCTAATTAATTTCTGGTGTTACATCTGTAATTACGTCTATAATTACATGTTGATCCCTGCACACTTAAACCTACCCATAACCACCTCAATAACAGCAAAAGTATTTTGTAATACAACATGAACACAAAATGTGCATTGTACCTAACAAATATTTATTAATTCAAATATTTTTGGACAAAAGTACATAGCCACCTAACAGAAAGTGTTTCCGAAAAACATTATTTTTATTTATTTATTTTTTTATGAATGATATTTTACAGTGTTATTATTGAACATTGTTGTGTTATAAGCTGCCTGAGAGGGGTAACTATTCTATAGACTACAGCAAAAAATGCTTGTTGATCACTGGCTGTCAAGTGTTTTTTTTTTGTTGTTTGTTTTTTGTAGGTGATGATTTTCACCCAGTTCCCAAAAGTAATTATAACAGAGCAAACTATGTGTAAACGTACAAATCTTAGTTGATTATGTCTCATCTCGCCTAAAGTCAGACTCAGGCTACATCTACATTAATCCGGATGCATTTGAAGTCACATCTCCGTCCACACTAGCGTTTTCAAGCGTTTTCCAAAAGTGTCTCATCCACATTGAAACATCGGAAAAAGTTAAATTCACTTTCTGCGCATGCGTAAAGCCTCAAAAAAGCTCCCTGAGATGATACAGTGCAGTACATGCAGTTCTTCTTACAGGATTATTTTATTATTACGAAAATAACTCACCATTCACTGACGCGTCCAGGTCGCACTCACTCACGATTATATGTCTGATCTAAAACGCAACTGCCCTCATGTTTTGCCGCAAATAGCGATCGCGAGTTAATTTTCTTACATCCTTGCAGGACTGTGATATGAAGAGTGTACAAAGTAACACATCTGTAACAATAGTGTGAAAGTGCATAGCATATAACGTGCACAATACCAGTATAAACACGGATATCTATTGGTGCGTCACGACTAAACTTGCGTCATCGGTTTCAAAAGCCTCCGTTTTCACAGTCCACACTACAATGCGAGAACGGCGTTTTCAAATTTATCCACTTTGGAGAGCGTTTTCAAAAAGCTCAGTTTTCCTTGATTAAAAACGCTGTCTCAGTGTGGATGGAAGGCCAATACGGAGAGAAAAAGATGCATTTTCAAACGAAAACCTATTAGTGTGGACAAGGCCTCACACTACCAGAGTTTTAGGCTGACTTATCCCCGATTTTCCCCTCCCGAGAATCTGAGAAAAAAATCTTGTCGAGAACCTCGATCGTTTCCGATGTTCGGTGTGGATTATCTGGTAATGTGAGGCGTTCGCAGATCAAATCTTGCACCTCACGATCTGCTCACACACAAATCAGGGCCGCCATGATCATATGCTTGATATTTAGGATTTTAAATCGGGATGATCACAGCTATGATTACACAAGTTTTCACAATAGGCAATGTGCAACCACAAAACAAGCTGGGTCCATTGGATAGTGGAGATGGAAGAAAATTGTGGAAGTTTTGCAATAACACGACTGTCTCTAATATGTCGAAAACGTACCACAACCATAAGGGCAAAGAGAAGCGCTTGGATGAAATCACGTCAGTTTTTAACGTACCGGGTGAGTGTAGAAAGCTGCTAGCACGCTAACTTGCTGAAACATAAAAGACAATCTGCTGTGTGAGGTCACGTGGGGCGCTCCCTCTGGCATGATAATCTTAATATCTTGTAGTGTGTGATGCTCCACGATTTTCAAATCTAGTAATGAGTGCATGTTTAAAATTTGATGGAAGAAAGTCTGCAAAGGTTAGGATTTTAAAACTCCTGTAGTCTGAGCCAGGACTCCCACTGGTGCTTTCTCAACAACCACAGAGTAGATCATATGGTTAGCAACCTAGGTCTTTAACCACTAGGTATTGGAAGAAACCAAGCATGAAGTCCAAGATTTCTTATCTCTGGCATTAACCATTCACCACTAAATTACAGCTTGGTTGATGTGACGTAGATGACTTGTATGGCATCATTCAAAGTGGCTTTTACACACAGTGACACAGCAGAATGTACCACAACCTCATTACTCAAATTACTACTGCTTCCATAAACCTACTTCCCAGTGCAGCATTCACAAAGTACTCTCCCATCTCTCTCTGTGCCTCTCTCATTTATTTTTAATCTCTTGTAGAAGACTTTGATGCTAAAACCAGCCGGGTCAATACTAGTCTCTCTCATCTTTCATCTCCTGATGTTCACCACTCAGACGTGTCACTGCTTTCCTTCACGCCCACTCGCACCCGTCTCTCTGGTCCTCTTCCCTCTCTCTTTTGGCAACTGGGTCATGAGAATGAGAGCGAAAGCAAACACTAGCAATCGATTAGATGGTGAGAGAAGGGCCTGCAGGAAGCATTATCTGAATAATTATTATATTCTGGCTTCATGTATTTTAAAAGGACAATATTAGCAGGGGGGGAAAAAGCCATTAACCTATAAACAAGTGTTTCTGCAAATGTTTATTCCTGGCTAGATTATTTATATGCACAGATCAGAATCTATGCAACCATTAATATTAAAGTTTCTCACGTACTTTGATGATGCTTTCAGCTCGCTCAGCTTCGTTTTCTACACAGATATACATAAAAGTCTGCTAAATCTGTCAGACATGCCTCCTCTTCTGATCTGTCAGTCTGTGGGTTTCTTTGTCCCTCACTTCTGTCCTCTCTGCATCACTCTGTCCTACTGTCTATTCCCCTGTCTGACACTATTGATCAGCTGACCCACCCACTGACAGTAATCTCTCTCTCTCTCTCTGTTTCTCTCTCGCTGTTATAAATCTCTAAGGTGACAGGGGCAGGCTATCTGTGTGCATAGATAAGGCCTTGTTTGGCTTATGCTGAGGCTGCACAATAAGTGATGAATAGAGAGGAGGGAGAGAGGAAAAGGGCACCTACAAGGAGAAATAAAAGAGTCCCGAGGTGAGAATCTCATTAGGTATTCAAGACTGCTTGAAAACCAGATGAAAATGCACATAGCCATATTTACCTGACTGTTTGTCAGAATGTAAAAATAGCTGCCTCCAGCAATGCATCAATGACAAAATGATGTATAATATTCAGTATTGGGACAAATCTGCTGACTCAAACTGTTGTGACTGAAATATTGATCTTTTTGAAATAAACATTTTTTAGTTTGATTCAGATGTAGATTTAAGCTTGAAGGTCCAGAAATTGAGCGGTGGTGAGAGTAAAGCTATTGGCTATTTGATTAGACTGTCAGTTCTAGTCACAGTTCTTTTGTGTAATGAGA
>JAFVLL020015345.1:0-19255 GCA_021397915.2 Tor tambroides
GTAGAAATAAGTCTGTAAATAATATTGCTATACCCATTCTCTTTTCTATCCCTGTTCACTTTTCTTGGCTTGGTGTCCCTACATAAACTATTCGTCAAAACGTAAGTGCTCTAGGCGTTTTGTTTCTCTGTTTTATGCCATGAAAAGAACGCTAGTGATCATGAATTATCAGTCGAGATTAATGCAAAAGACAAAATATTGGACATCATCATCGACTGACCAAGTCTATTTCATGTTTCCAGTCCAGCGCTTAATTCAATGTTTCTTTCTTGCGTGTTTCTGTTAATGTATACGTTTCTAAAATACAGTATTCAATTTTGTTAAAAAACTGCATTATGTGTGTCATTTCCACAAAACATTTTCTCATTTCTATACAACAACATTCTAATAGCTTTCTCTCCAATTTACGGAGAGCGTGAAATAAGTTGATCAGTAGTGTAACATGCAACAAAATTCCTCAACAAACAGTTTGTAGTACAGAAACGTTTTTAAACATAAAATTCGCCGTCACGGTGTACATTTGTCTTTCTTTTTGTTAATAGCCAGTAGCTAAAGTAGGCTACACAATGCAAAAATTAAGTGAAGGCGCCATTAAATTGACTAATCATGGAGGACTCCTCCCCTGGCCCAGTGTCCCATTGTAGTCAACGAAACGGCGTTTCTTGCAAGGAGAAAGCTCCCTCTGGGCGAGTAACCCTAACTCGCATGCACAGATAACCGTACAAAGCACTTGATTTAAAAGTTTAGTTAGTTTGCTCCAGAATTTTTTCAACGCACTTTAACAAACAGTTTGTTGTTACGGGTAAATGTTATCCTATGAATGGAGAATGAGAATAGCCACTTTGCACACTTCTAATTTAGATGCCAAAAATAGAGGAACAGCTTGTAGATGTGACAAATAACTTAATCAACTTCTTTAATTTGTCGATGTAACGAAGACTATTATTAAAGGAGAGTTTAGATATTTGTAACAGGAGGACTGATTATTTTTTTATTAGGATAGTTAAGACTCCCTTGTTTTATAAGAGCAACCGTAAATTGATTTGTTTATATAGCTATTTAGTTAGCCCCTTATCATCACTCTCTATTCCTCCCATTCATGTGTGTCCGTTTTACGACAGATAACATAAAGACTAGAAGAAACTCTCAGCTCTCACAACCGGCAACGCTAAATAAGGCTGCATTTATTATTTCACTCACGTTCATAATTATGTAGGGCGCATTGTGTATGTCTTGTAAGTCCTCTCAAGTCTAAATCTGCGCGACAATAAGGAAATACCCATTGATCCTTATGACACTTGATTACACAAATGCGCTAAAATAAAGAAACCTTTGATTTGCATTCATTTAGCTGACCGCGAGAGACTACTTTTTACCTCTTAAGTTCATCTGCAGTGGACAGATATCACTGGCTGATGGAGCTCTCCAATCACTTCACACTGATCTTTATCATATCCTCTCAGACTAGCCTACATTAATTTATTGGCAGATATTCGTCTCAAATATGTTTAGGACTGATAAATTGGTCATGAGAAGAAAAGTTTTCTTCTAAACTGTAATATCAATACTGCTATTTGAAAATAAGATAAACAGGTGGCTATGTGTTAGAGGAAATTAATTTACGAGAATCGCTTATTGCATTATATTGGCTTTTCAGATATCATATAAGAAATTGCTTATAATAATAATAATAATAATAATAATAAAGTAATTTGACAGTAGGCTAACCTCTTGAAATTGTGTGGCCTAATACAGACTGCCTTTTCGCAGAGCTGCAAAGAGACTCCTCTCTCAAACTCTCGTTGTAGCTATAAAGAGTCATATGACTTACATAGTGTCTAATAATTCAATTACACCATTTAAGATATTTTTTTGAATACACGAAGTACAGAATATAAGTACGTGACAACGGCAACAATACATAACATTTTCATACACATCCAGTCCCTAAGCCTGTGTGTACTTTTATCACTGGCGAGGGTGTCAAAAAGGCAGAATAGATTTTTTGTCCCGTTCCCATAACCTTAGTCGCACAGAAACAAATGAACGCAATTGGACCGCAGACGGCAATAAGAAAAGATTGTACAGCCCTGTTTTTTCTCTGATTTCATCGGTTAACTGAACACAACTTTTCTATTCGTGTGTATTCATGCAGTTCTCAATGAGCGTCAGTTCCCTCTGACCCGGATTGAAAGCGTGGAGCCTCGGCACAGCCTGTCAGTGCAACCACTCTTGGCAAGACTGGGCCTTTTCCCTCCCGAAACAGTCCCCTTCTCACAAATAAGCGCAGAATAAGGTACGTGAAGCTAGAATCCGAACCGTGAATTAGCAGGCAATCGCGATTGTGGCAAGCCGTGCATTAGGCAGATGATGTAGGCTATAACAACGCTATGTCCAATAAATAAATAATCAAATAACTAAACAAACAAACATCATCTAAACGAGTATTTAAAATGCAAATTCATGATTCACAAGATTATTTTTATTATACACATTTAATGATCATAATATTATTTTATAAAGTATTTTTTATTGTTCCTGTTATCCCATAATGGAGTAATAAATAAATCCGGGAAAACGGTTTTTAAAAAATTATTCAGCAGCTTCAAATAACGTAAAATGCAACAAAAAATTAAAATGAAAAAAACAAACAAAAAAAAACCGTTGACGGTCATTTCCATCCTCACTGTAGATCTTTAGCTGCTTCTGAAATAATGATATATTTTAAAATATTTATTATTAGAACCTCTCTGAAATGTTATGTTACATCGCTTCATTAGACTTAAACCCAGCATATTGTTGAGAACTACTAGTGTCTTTCATTTTCCAGCCATGGTTCAAAACTGCAATTCCTTGCAATACCTTGATCTGAAAAATCTTTGGAGAGACAGGCCCTTTTTTTTTTTTTTTTTTTTTTTTTTTGATAGACAGTACACGAATTACCAGTGAAGTTCGTTTTGTAAAGTCGATTAGCAATTACAAATTTCATAAAAATACGCTATGTGACTGCATTCATATTTAAAGGAGTACCGTGAAGTGTTGTTCTCGACCCTGCAGCCTGTGATGAGGCGTTCTGGCCAGCAGGATTAAAAACTATAATTCTATTATAGAGTAATTTAGAGGTCACAAGAGGCTATGATACAGGATCAGCAGTAAGATCAGAGTGTAAGAGCCCGTTTGAAGGTTAATTCGGCTGAGATCCTATGAACTTTGGAAAAACTAGAAATATTCATATTTTCTGTCACCACAACACCTTGTAAAGTTACATAAGTCTGAAAACCCAAGTCTCTCCCGAAACTTTCTCACATATGGGTGGGTGATGAGTGAGCAGACATGCGTCTCTTACAGATAGCTACTGTAGACAACATCCTAACTACTGCGAGCACCTGCATTCACGTAGAGTAGATACCACTGCATCATATGACAAAAAACAAATAAACAAAATAAACATTTGTCAACTGGTGTGTTTTTAAATTAGTATATACTTTAGTTGTAATTGAACACAGTAGGTTAAAATACATATTAGGCTACATTTTTAATTTGTAATGCAATATGTTCAAACAGCTACCAAAAGCTGTCCCATAGGCTAAGTATACTAGGCTATTGTCCCCACTTTTGTATTAAAAACAACATGAACTAGCCCATAATAATAATAATGTGGCCTTAAACTAACAAATGTTCAGCTCTAATTGCTCTAGCATAGTCACGTGTGATTCGATGAAGAAGGGCAATTCATTCAAAAGGCTGATTTGTGTGCACATAAAGACAAAATCGATATGACAAATACAAAACAGACATCCACAACAACAATAACGGAAGAAGAAGAAGAATATGAGTCTAGTTTGACTAGTTTAGGCCAACAGACATCGAGAAAGATCTATTTTCGAGAAAAAGAGGGGATAGGAAGAGAAATTTTGGTCTCATATTTTATACATCTAAACAATACGCTCAGCTCCAAGAACCGTGCCTGCCCCAGCTCTTCGCGCTCCCGTGCTCTACTGGCCCGCCTCGACTCTGCCTCCTCAATTAGCGCCGCTCCTACTGGAGCCCCGCTGCGCGCCAGAGCTCGACCTCACAGCCTCCAACAGTCCTAACCGCCTCCTACGGCGATTCCGCTCAACAATCATGAAACCATTTAGCAATTGACTCATTCTGTAAATAATCTTTGACGCACTAACAAAGACGCCATTCGAGAGGAGTGTATTAGCATGAAAGCATTTAAACAGATGTCATGTTAGCTGCTGGTGTCTTGGTTGCATATCATTTAGATGAACTACAACTGGCGTTTTTTACCCACAGTCATACTCCTGAGGATAAGAAGAAAAAACAAAACAAATACACTCAAATCTTTCTTTTTTACTTTAAGCTATAGAACTAAAATGTAAGATCCAGAACTAATTTACAGACACTTGCCTTGCCAAAAAGCCTAAAAAATTAATAGCTTACGTGAAGACATATAGCCTAGGCCTCCAGAGAGAGCACAGACTTGTCTTACAGACCATTAGGTTGGCTTATATTAATCAGCATATCAGAATATAGTTGAACTTTTTAATACATTTATTTTGATTTGACATCACAAATCCCAGGAGGAAAAAATATAAAATATTTGTTTATGGTAAAAACAATAATTTTATATAATTGCATACTTTCAAAACGTCGAGTTTAAAGAGTTGCATAGCCTACTTGTCCTAATTACGAAAGCAAAAGATGGGTTTTACCTTTGTTTTAAACAGTAGAATGGATTACACATAAAATGTGTGAATGCAGTTACAAACCAGGTCCAATCTCAACCGTGTTCATGTGGACGAAAGCGCTTTTCGTATGTGCTCGATGATCTCGTAGGCGAGTTACGCCACCTTGTGGAGAAATGTTGGAAGCGCCCCTTTAGCTCACGTCTTCAATCTGTGATGGAAGATACATAGGCTATTTTACAAAACTGTATATTGCATGTTTCCAGTTCACACGAACATAAAATTGGGATTAAATGATAAACGAAAAAGCTATAAAATATATATTGGATTTCAAATCAGTTATTTGAAATTAAACTGGAGCTCAAACTGGGGTAGCTCTAAAAATACATATCTAAAACACTTTCTTTTTTGTTTTAGTTAAGACAGCTTTGGGTCATGCCTCTCTCCACTTCATGCTCATCACCGGGAGACGACGCTGAGGTTGAGCACTGCGAGCACATCAATAATTAATCATTTTTAAGTCAAATGATGTTTAAACACTGAACTGGATTTCCATTTGAGCTACATCACGGATTGTAATGGAATCCCGGCTCCCACCGATACGCAAACGTTTTGCGGACCTGATATAAAAATCTAATGGGCTCCACTGGAGCGCAGTCTTTCGAAGTTAAACTACAGGGTAAGTGTTGACGAATCATTCTGGTAATGGAGAGTAAAATACTCGTAGACCTTTCTTGGATTCCATGTTGGGCTTTAAATGATCGCATAACACTGTCTCCGCTTGCCTAGTTGACTTTCAATTTTCAGTGACACTATTTAACAAAGAAAAATAAAAGGGATAAAAAAGCAGGTAGTCGTCGCAGTTACAACTGCTACACATAAATCATTAGTATTCTTTAGATATTTTTAGTATCCACTTAATTTTGTAATTTGTATCAAAACACAGACCTACATTTTCTTCAAGTGCGAACTTCTACACCCTGTCAGTTAGTCACATAGGCCACCTACTGGCCAAAACGTGCGAATCAACCATTCAAGGAAATATTTACGTATCATCTTGAGTTTCATTGACTATTAAATTCAAAGCAAATTAGACCTTATATTAGGCTACAGATAATATAACTGGTCCATAATGTCATTACGCATGTAAAAGCACCATTACTCCTTATGCATGTGTTTTGTTAAATAACACATCAGTGACCAAAAATTGACTTCAAATCTAAATTCTAAATGCATCCTGGTAGTTTAGAATGGGACTTAGGTCTACATCACATATCCTTGTCTTTTTTTTTTTTTTTTTTTTTTTTTAAACATTATAATACATTTTTATTTTGTTAGTAACATTTCACGATGAACACTTTCTGGACTGAAGCAACTTGGATTTGCTTGAGGATCCATACATCTTTTTTTTTTTTTCAGATACAGTCTCAAACATACATTAGGAGGAAAAGGGAAGAAATAAAATACACATTCCAAACATAACAGGCAGGAAAGTAATTACATCCAGTAGAATAAGGACTCAGGAGAGGTTATTAACATAATGCCAAAGAGATGACCAAATCTTCCAAAAGTCATTAGACTTTTGATGCATGTCATAAGTAAGCTTCTCAAGTGGAAGTAATACAGATATTTGAGACATCCACATTTTGAAAGAAGGTACCTGAGAGGATGACCACAGTAACAATATGCATTTCTTTGCCAAATAGACCAAAATTAAAAACAAGTGCTTAGCATGAGAATCAAATATTGTCTCCACTCCAATAGATAACAGATACAATTCCAGAGAGAAACAGAATTGCAACTTAAGGAGCTCTTGTAGAAATTTATGTATTTTGGTCCAAAAAAGGATGATTTTATTACAATACCAAAAACAATGAAGAAATGTTCCCTTTTGTTTTGTTTTTTTTACAGTTAAAACAGAGACCAGAAGAGTTTTTGTAAATTTTCTTCAAACGTACCGGTGTGAGATAGGTTCTGTTAATCAATGTACAATTAAGTTCGTGAACCCCCAATGAGGTACATTTAAAGTACAGATTGTTAGATAAAGCAGACCAGTCTGCATGATCAAATCTATGGCCTAAATCCTTTTCCCAAACACTCTTCAAGTTCTCTAAAGAGAAAGTACATTTGTTAGACAAAGCATCATATACAACAGAAATTAACCCCCTGGAAAGAGTGTTAGTCACAATTTGTTCAATGTCAGTAAGCTCAAATCTCAGAATGCCATTATCAGACAAAGGTTTTATAAAATGACGTAGTTGAAGATATTTGAAAAAATGAGATTGTGGTATGTTATATTGATAAGATATTTGTTGGAAAGATTTTAGTGTATTACCTGAGAAAAGGCAAGACACTTCTGAGATTCCTAAATTAAACCAGAGAGAAAGACCTATATTATGCAAAGAAACAGGAAAGTCAGGGTTGAAAGCAGTAGGGGACAACAAAGAAAGACTGGTTGGAATTTTAAGATAAGTTCTAACATCTCTCCATGCCAAAAGAGTGTTTGAAATAATAAAGTTTGTTGAAATACATTTAAGTTTTTTAATATTTATGATGAATGGCAAAAATTTTATTGGAAGTGGAGCGCAAACTGTAGCTTCCATGTTAAGCCACACAGAATCAGTCTTTTCATTATACCAACTGATCATATGCTTCACCTGTGCTGACCAGTAAGAAAATTTCAGATTTTGTAAGGCGACACCTCCCTTATCTTTTGGTTTCATCAATTTGTTAAAATTAATACTGGGCATTTTGTCATTCCATATGAATTTAGAAACGTGTTTATTAATATCTTTAAAAAATGGTTAGATAAGTAACAAGGGAGGGATTGAAATAGATGTAAAAATTTAGGAAGAATATTCATTCTAATCACATTTATTCTGCCCTTGTCTTTGTTTTTAACAATGTAGGCTTTGATTATTCATACATTTGAGTTAGGACTATTATAGTATCCCCATGTTTGGATTCTAATGAAAAACAAATAAGAGCCCGCTCATGTTATTCATCCACTGGTAGCTAGGCCATCATAACTTGCCTCGGTATGTGGCTGCAATAGAGAGAGAGTCCAAACTCTACCAGACTGGACTACCATCCTGCAGATTTTAGCTCCATCCCTGCTTTAACACAACTGCCAGTAATTTTCTTGAAAATGTTTAATAAGCTTGTTTTGTGACTGGCAGATACAAGGTTGAGGTTCACAGTGTTGAGTAATGCAGACTGGACCAGCATGTGAATTACACAATGAGGGGTCAGAGAGCATGCGTGTGTGTGTGTGTGAGAGAGAGAAAGAGATGTAGATGGTACCCATTTCACAGGTGGACAAAATTAAAATCAGGCAGAGCTTGAAATGGATCTTCATATTTACAGCTAAAGCTTAATATTACGGGTAGACAACTTTACACTATAGGGCTGTAATACCAATGAAATGAACTCAGTTCAAAATCCATCTAAAAAATTAATTTACACTGCAACAACAATTGCACAAATAAATACAGAAATGTTGGGTAAAATGAAATGATACTATTATATATGAAAATAAAACCACCAGTAGGTGGCGGCTGTAACGTAATGGTGATCCAGAAGGACAGGAAGACGAGGGATTCAGAATAATCAGGTTCTTTAATGGTACAAATGAAATCAATAACAAAGCATTCAGCATTAACATTACTTTAAGACACGACAAAGAAGATTACTGAACTCAAGGCTTATAAAGAACACAAACTATTGAGGAAACAAGATGATTAATACAAGACAGGTGAAGACTAAACGATAATTAACTAAACTAGGACAGGAAATGCCAAATAAGGACAAAACGGAACTAAATGGAAACCGAGACGTGACATATATCGCCCGCCTCCCGGAAGGTGCGTCCCGCACCGTAACAGTCACATAGGGGGGGCAGGCGCCCTGGAGGCTGGAGCAAGGCCAGGACAGGGAGGAGACAAGGGAAGCCTCCAAGGTGGATCAAGATACTGCGGGAGCCATGGCAGGACTGGAGACTCGGGAGGCCATGGCGGATCAGGGAGCTGGGACGGCCATGGCGGTATTATTTTTTCGGGAGGCCATGGCGGATCAGAGGGCTCCGTGGCCTTGGCCCTTGGCCTGGCCACACAGGCAGTGTCTATATGCCCCCCCCCCCCCAAATTTTTCTTGGGGAAGTTCCCCTCTGGGATCTGTTCAGGAGGAGAGGACTCTGGGGGGCGCTCTGGAAGCGCGGACTCCTGGGGGCGCTCTGGAAGCGCGGACTCCTGGGGGCGCTCTGGAAGCGCGGACTCCTGGGGGCGCTCTGGAAGCGCGGAGCTGGTCGGGACCAGCGGAGACGCAGGAGAGCTGGACGGGACCAGCGGAGACGCAGGAGACATGGACGGGACCAGCGGAGACGCAGGAGGGCATTTGCGGGGAGCAGGCACTGGAGGGCACTTGCAAGGCGCAGACTCTTGGGGGTGCTTGGTTAGCGCAGATACTTGGGGGCATTCGGACAGCGCGGACTCTTGGGGGTGCTTGGGCAGCGCGGATTCCTGGGGACGCTCGGGCAGCGCGGATTCCTGGGGACGCTCGGGCAGCGCGGATTCCTGGGGAAATTCTGTCAGCATAGGTACAGGAGGGACTGGGCCTGGAGAAGCGGGCACTGGAGGGACTGGCACTGGAGAAGCCGGCACTGGAGAGACTGGCCCTGGAGAAGCGGGCACTGGAGGGACTGGCCCTGGAGAAGCGGGCACTGGGGAATGCTGACCAGGAGCGGGCACAGGAAAGCGCTGGCGTGGCGCTGGCACAGGAAGGCGCTGTCGAGGAGCTGGCACAGGAGTCCATGACATCCCCTCGTACTCCACTAGCACACCCAAAGGCACATGAGCATCCGTTTGCGGCCTTGTCCTATCCTCTGTAGGCGGGTTAGCGTGGGCCGCGAACGGCGGCGGGTCTGGAAGAGCAGCGGGCGGCGGCGTAAACCTCGCTGCGGGCGGCGGCACAATCTTCGTTGCGGGCGGCGACAAATACTTCGTAGCGGGCGGCAGCAGGCTGATGATCCCCAGGCCACCCTTTCAGGGAACCAAAATCAGCCTCCTCATCTTCTGTTACGGTCTTGTCTTCTGTAACGTAATGGTGATCCAGGAGGACAGGAAGACGAGGGATTCAGAATAATCAGGATCTTTAATGATACAAATGAAATCAATAACAAAGCATTCAGCATTAACATTACTTTAAGACACGACGAAGAAGATTACTGCACTCAAGGCTTGTAAAGAACACAAACTAATGAGGTAACAAGATGATTAATACAAGACAGGTGAAGACTAAACGATGATAATTAACTAAACTAGGACAGGAAATGCCAAATAAGGACAAAACGGAACTAAATGGAAACCGACACGTGACAGCGGCAAGTCTCAAAAAATGATTCGTAGAATCACTTATTCAACCGATTCTTTCAAACCGGCTGAATCGGTCATAAACGAAGACGGTCTTTATGAATGGGTCGATCAATTATTGACTCACTCAGTTCGATCAAAAAGGCTGAACCAAACCTTGTAGACGCTTTGTTTGGAACTATGTTTGTTGGTAAATAGAGCAAAAGCAGTCCGAAATTTGCACAATGTTGTGTCTACAAATGGTCAATAAATAATAAACCTGTTTATTTAAGTGTTGTTCAAAAGAAATATGTCAAATTTGCAATTGTGCTTAAATTCAGGGGCAATTCGTATATTACATTTTGGGGACGATATTTTAAGCCAGACTATCTTGCTGCTTGCTATAATTCAAATGAAATGCTGGCTGTATTGAGATGTTTAAATGGTTAATTTCACACCAGTGACAAACAGTGCCGAAGTTTAGGGCAAACGCGATCGTTACCTTGCTGTCACCAATGAAGGCAGGTCCGGGAGAAAAGCTTCTGGACAGGGAGACTTGGATGCTGCTCCGCAGAAAGCGCGCGATTTGCGTACATTAACCGTAGTAATGTTGAGGCAATTTTAACCTTAATGCAGTTTTTGGGCATGCCCGGTTATTCAAGAATTGATACCACGAGCCAAATTTTAATAAAATAAGTGAATAAATACATAAACATTATCTCGCAAAAAGAGCACCTATCAGTGGCCAAAAAGTGCAGGTAGCCTACTTGAGCAACACATTGGGTGCCTGGCGATATGGCTACAGGCGAAGTCAAAATTCGATACAATGTCCCATCCCTATAAATATAGGCCTACACCCTGTTTTCCCCACACATTTTCATTTTCTGCGTTTAAACGCCTGCTGAAGATGAAGAAACCTTTCTGATGCAACACTCACTGCAATTAGTAATTGGTGTAGGTTCAACAGTTTTGGCGAATTCTTGTAAATTGGCTTATGCCCCACAGAGGATTAAGTTTAGGGGTGGACCTTCATGCTTATTTTTTTCTTATAAAAATTGTACGAATTTATACGAAATCTCCAACTCTATATATGATTCCTAATATGCATGTTTTCTGTCAGTGTTAAAGCTGCTTAAAGATATTAACAACATCCATTTTTGTGAAAGTATGTAATAGTCAAATCATAGACTATTTGTACATAAGGGCCCGGTTTCACAGACAGGGCTTAGATTAAGCCAGGATTAGGCCATAGTTCAATTAGGACATTTAGGTAATTTTTTATAAACATACTTAGAAAAGCATTACTGGTGTGCATCTTGAGACAAAACAAAGGCATTGATATATTTTAAGATCAGTCAGTGCAAGTTTATTTCAGTTGAAACAGCTAAGACTTACATTTTAGTCTAGGACTAGGCTTAAACCCTGTCTGTGAAACTGGGGGCATATTTCACTTTTTAATCTGGGAGGGACAATGAAACATTTTGCTGCTGAACTTTTTTATGTTAACGTAATGTTGCTTTATAGGCCTATATCCCTTGCAGTACCGCCGCTGGCCCTCTAGATGTCGCGAACACCTCGTTAAAATCACTGACTATGTCTTTATTTTTTTCAGGTCTCCCTGAGAAACATTAAAGGTGACTGAGGGTGATTGAAATTAAACTGTGATGAACAATAAAAAATCTAAATCTAAAATAAATTATACTGTGAATTATAAATGGTGAAGCTTCTTTTCTTCTCATTTCAGTGAAGTGAAATCTTAATTTGTTTTAGTTTCAGTAATCCTTGAAGTTAAAATAAGAACACACTAAATAGAAAAGGCATATAAGATGTAATAAATAAGAGGTTACACAGCAGCAGATCTTTATGCAACAATATTACCTCATTAGAGTAAGAGTCAAAATGCTGATGATGAAAAGTATATTTGTGTCCACTTTCCAAGAAACCTTTGTGCTGGTTTGTAGATTTATTTCTATATGTAATAAAAAAAATTAAAAAGAATTATCCTTTATTTTGTCATTTATATTTATACTTAATTATAATTATATGTTATTAAATTATTAATAATGTTAATTATAAATAAAAGTATTAAATTATTATAATTATACATAATTAATTATAATGTAATTATACAGTTTCCTCTAGGTCACTCGACTTACCCTGTGACCTGGCTCTTACGTAAGCTTCAACACAGGGTAGACTGTACCACTTTTTGTCAAGTAATCATATTTCAATAGCCTGGTATTATACTTTCTTATAATGTCAGATTGTTTTGAAGTACAGTTAAGTTTGTTTAGCCTTTTTTCTTTTTCTTAGAATGGACTTAACTTTCTGCATTCTCATCGAAGGTTTCAGACTGCTCATATTCTGACAACAGGCAATAGGTCTGCATGGGTTCTCTGATGGCCGGTCAATCTCAGGATGACCAACAGTTATTTCAGTGAATAGAAAGAAGAGTCTTATCTTCCCTTTTCCCTCACATTTTTTTGCTTGGTACATAGTGGTGGAAGTATACATATTTTAGATTTCTTTTATATATTCAGATTAGATTTCTTTTATATATGTGTCATTATGGGATAATCATGGGTGGTGTTACATGTTACATGTAATGGAATTACATAATTTAATTACAAAATAAATGTAACGGTAATCTGTTACAGTTACTGAGAAAACATGTAAATAAATTACAGTTACTTATGAAAATGTTAACGATTACAAAGGGGGTTACATCTGAATATTCACACACACACACACACACACACACACAGACAGACATATTTAAACGATTTCTTTCCCAAATTGCACTGACTGATTTAAAATGAGACACCAATATTTCAGGAGTTTAGGACACAGATACATGCTTATTAGATAACTATTTTATTTGGATTTATATGCTTTATTTTTTTTTAAGATTAACTGTTTTTTTTCCAAGGCATTGTTACGCCAATGTTTCCTGTATGCAAAGGTTTGATTTCAGAAACAGTATCATAGCTATTAAACTATATCTTATGATTTTAAATCTGTATTTAACCTCAGAATGATCTCAAAGTTAAAAGAGGTGCTAAAGTCTGGTTTTGTGGTGGCTGTACTTTGAAATTACATTTTTATAATCTTAATTCAAGTGATAAAGGATTTTGAGTCCTGGCAGTAGTCAGTGTACTACAACAGTACTACTGTAATGCTGACTCTGCCTGGTTTAAATGTATGAAAATGATTAACAGTTGAAAAGTTTCATTGGAAATTTAGAAAAGTAATCAGAAAGTAATCAAATGTAATCAGTTGCATTATTTTAATAGAGTAACTGAAATAATTACACTACTTATTACATTTTAAATAGGGTAACTTGTAATCTGTAACCTATTACATTTCCGAAGTAACTATCCCAACACTGATCATGGCATAACACTTAAAGGCAGGGTACGCATTTTTTCAAAAACGTTTTAGAAAACCGAGTCGGGCCGAGTCCCATAACAAACGTTTAGCCAATCAGCAGTAAGGGGTGTGTCTACTCGTGATATGGAGGAGAGAGAGAGTTCAGTGAACAGCCGAGCCGAGCGACAGAAAGATAGAGATGGCGGATAAAAAACAAAAAGAGGAAAACGACTGCGGAACGATAAGGCAAGAAGTAGGACCCGTGTAAATACTTTCCAGCGCTGGAGAGAACTCAAGGAGCGGAAGGCCTGCGATCGGACGCCGAGGTTGCTTTTTTTCTTCCCGATAGGTGAGTAACACCGTATCTACACCGGACGCGCCGCGACGCAACAGCTAAAGCCTGCCTACACTGGACGCGTGTATTTCAGGCGAGAATGTAGTTGTTTAAAAAGCAAATCTGCGGTTTATTTATAAAAACAGCGCCTATTTGAAAATGTGCTTCGCCGATTTCGGAGACGTGAGCTCCACGCGATCACCGGGCGCTCAGTGCTCATGTATCCTGAAGAGAGGAGCATAACCTCGGCTAGTCCTTCTGACATTTGCCGCTGGCTCTGATGTGTCTGTAGTGGATAAACATAAGATATAATTCGTTTTGGGTAAATCTAACTGGTAATCTTTGGTCTTTATTCTATTGTTCTATTAATATGTTTAAATGAAAATGAATAGAGGCAGTGCATGGTGTTTGATATATTTAGTCTGTAAATAGAGTGAGGAAGATTGCAGCAGCCAAGGCTAGCTGACTGATGTTATCAAGTACGCTGCTCTTTGCAGAATTACCGGACTTGCGTCCTTCCGTTGGCGGGAGTTCACACTCCCGAGCCTAACTCGTGAAGTCCGAACTACCGAGGACGCAAGTCCGAAATTTGTGTAGCCTACTTGGTATTGAGAAACGCGCGCAGACCTAACGTTACGTCACCAGACTATTTGCCTAATCTTCTCGGTAGTTTAGACCGCGATGGAAACGCAGACAGCAACAGGTCTGGGGGAAAAAAATTCCTGGAACATATTGTTCCAGGTAATCTCGGTGGAAAAGCGGCTTATGTTTCACAGAACTAATCGTTTCCTGGGTTGCGTAGGCTACGTATATGTGGGGCGGATCTATCAAAATAGGGGCGAGACCCTTTTGGGGTAGGGGCGTGTTTGTTTTGGTGATTTCAAATATCAACATTGGCTTCCAGAAACTGCTGACCCTGCCTTTAAAGTGAAATACATGGAAAAATCTTTTTTCTGCAACTACTCATTCGTTCACTAGAGGGCGTCAACGACTGAGATCACTACATAAAGTGTTTCATTCATGCTTTGCTGTGCAACAGTCCCTATAGCTTTCATTTTTGTTTGTAGATTGTAGCAAAGCAACCCCCTTAACACGTTTACTATCTTTATGGGGACATTCATAGTTGTATATTGTTTTATATACAGTCTAACTGGCTTTTAATTAAAATGTATTGTTTTTATATTCAGCTAGTTTAGCTGGTTTATATTACTATTTACTCTGATTAATTCTATGACATAACCTAACCCCAACCGAAAACTTTCTGCATTTTTACAAATTTGTTAATTTGCTTTGTTTTATTTTATTTTAGTTTTTTAATTTAACGTTTTTGTTTGTTTGTTTTGTTTTAAACACACACACACACACACACACACAAGCAAACACACTTTTCAACTGCGTCGCAAGGCCACTTTGTATCTGGGCCAGATACAGATAATCTGGGGGGAAAAAAGATAATCTGGCCATTTAGCATACATCTATGATTCCTGATCAACCTGCTTTTGAAACCTCATCAGTTCCTATGTCAGTCTTACCAACGATGCTACAAATAACGTTATTTAAAACCGTTTACTAAACTAATGGCATAAATCTTGTGCAATTTCTGTATTAGATTAGTTCTCCAATTCTATGCGTCATGCGGAGTGCAATGTATTATGCTAAGTTATGTAGAAAAAGGTTGGTTGTGTTCTCAAAAGTCAGAGAATTGTGTTCAGTATTAAAAGTAGTACTTTCCTTAAACTTAGTACGGGCATTCCATTCCCTTAGCTATATAAAAGTAACAGTGAGCTTTTAATAGGCTGCATAGTGGGCTGAAATAATACCAATGCAGGATGTGCACAAAACAACGATTTGATGGTCCAAACTAGAGAAGATGATTCATGCCTTATTTTTGAAAAATTGGGAATATTATTTGGGATATACTGTTCAACGGGCTCAAGTCAAATAACAGGACGCTCCGCTTGCGACCTAATTTGTCACAGAGGAAACCAGGAACGTGTTATTGCATCATGACACCTATAGACCAGAAAAGCTTACCTTGGTTACCATTACATGCTCTCATTCTCCTTGGTTTCAACATTTTATTAATGAACATAGGCTATTTTTTGCCTAAATAATGCCGAGTTGACAGCTGCCATGTATTTCCGATTAATGTATTACGCTGGATACAGAATTTCATAATGTGTTAACTCTTCATCAGACCGTCTGCTAAAATCAAACTATATTTGATTTTAATAAAATATAGTCTGCTGACATACGTCGATTAATGTCACTTATCAAAGTTGAATGAAATTAATGATTAACAAGAATATGAATAGCTATTTTTAGGGGGAAAAAATATTTGCAAGGACGTTACTAACATCGCAAATATTTACGAGCGAGCTGTACCCCATAAAAAGCATGAATAATAATTCTGTAATCTATTATCTATTTCTTATGATAATGCGTGATTTATTTATTTGTATCATTATTCATCCATTAATTTATATCCTATCATTCGTTCATGCAGTACGGGAGTCATTTTATCCGTGACAAAGCGTGATTTATGTATTTGTATCATTGTTTGTTATGTTTATTCCTGTTCATTCAGTTATGGACTAAAGGAGTCATGAATCTATAGCTATCCAGTTCTTGTATTCAGGTTAGCAGGGCTTAATATTGATCAGGTTGCTGAAGCCCAAAACATAAAAAAGTTGTCCGAATTATATAGCATGTAATATAAACGCATACCCTATATGTGTTTAAAATCGTGTGATTTATTAATTTATTTATAAATAAATTATTTATTTATTTATTTTGGCTTCAGTCTTTCCAGCGAATTCTAAACAATGATTTTTTTTAACTATTAAATAATAATTTTAAAAATTCTGTAAATGAAAAAAAAAATGTTGTAAGCTGTCTAAAATAAAATTGTTTTAAAGGTAAAAACAACGAATAAAGGAAAGACTGAAAGTCGTTTTCAGTCTTTTTAACCTGTAAAACATATAACCAATGATTTATGCCTCTAGAGCAACAATTTTGAATAGCAACAATATTATAGGCTATGTAAAAAGAAACGTTCATTTTATCAAGCATATATCATTATTATTATTATTATTATTATTATTATTATTATATTATTTGACAGAGCAAGCCCCCTCAAAAATGCAGCTCTGCGGAAAGTCAGTGCAAAAAACTGTAGCATTTGGGAGCAGACCCTGTTTTAAAAAAGAAAGATATAGCAATGAGAGAGGTAGTGAAGGAGACTGGTGATGGAATGCAACTAACGCAAAATTGCAAGACTGTTAAACGTCATCTCCTCATAAACAAGCTTTCCAGCATTAACTCAGCGTATAAGATTGCATTTATAGCGTATTAGCCTCACTACTGAGAGAGCTTTTCTTTACATCTTTTGCCCTAAGTTTTTACGACCTATCCGCCTCTCTTACAGCATACATCTCATACTCATACTCAGTAACATATACAGCGTTGACATCTGAGTTCTAAAGAGAACACAAACAACATTAGTCTATTGTACTTAGTTCTCTGGAGATACAGACCTTGTTGTAACGTAGGTTAATAAACCTTTTCAGAATAATTGCTACCAGCTTGTTTAAAAGACAAATAATTTGCGTGTGAACACAGGGCTGTTGAAAACTAATGTGATCCTGCTTACTCTGAAGTAGCCTACACAAAAGTAATTTGTAAGTACACAAAAACGTACCAGATCAAATACTGTATACATGTGATTCATGAAAATACTAACCCTGTAAAATAGAATGTGCATCAATAGATGAAAAATATCATCTCCTTTTTGGGTAAGTGTGAACAGATTTGACTAGATCTGATTATATTACGTATTGCGTACAGACCTCCGAAGAACTGGTTAGTGTACGTAAACTATTAATATCGTGAACATACTGAATGTTGAGCAGTTCGAGTCACGGCATTTTAATAAAAGAAAAGATTAATCCATTTTTTTGCTAAATATTTTGAAGTACGTCCATTCTAAAAAAAAAAAAAAAAAATGCATTTCACGATGTCACTCACAAACTGCAGCTAGAGAACCCACTACTTAATATTTTACTGGGTAATAGTCTAATACCAAAACTAAAAAGAAAAAAAAAGTAAAAAAAATAAATAAAAAATAAGCCCAATTATTATGTTGTCTCATTGGCGGGTTAGTTTTAAATAATAATATTAATAACGGTAGGAATAAATTCTCCTAAGAATAAAATTATCTCAAAGAATTACGTCATTCTGGTAGCTGTAGGCCTAATGTTGTTCTCGAGCATTGTGCGGCATTGAAATATGTATTTGTAATTATGCATAGACCTACTATGGAGCTCAGTGAATATCAGATTAACTATAATCGCATGACACATGTATTGTGAAGTTTCTCAACATTAAAAAAAGAAAGAAAAACACTGGCATCACCTGTGTTTGTGGTCGAAAATTGGGCATAACAAGCAACATATATATTTCCATTTTTTAAGTGATATACTGTCAGTGCAGTGGTCAAATACTTTATAACCGTTACCTCCTGTAACATGGACCACAGCATGCAGTGTTATAAATCCAAAATCTTATAATATCTAAAAGCTTAATTTTCAAGATCATGTTCACTGCAGGGTAAAACTATTTTTAGGTACCACCACGTGACCAGATGCTTGTCATTTTAGTAAACAGGGTCTCCTACGATCAAATCACAACACCTGCTAAACAGACCATTGCACAGCATGCACAACAAAACCATTCAAACATTTTCTTTGCTCAGTAAATGCATCTTATTTTATTGTTAAGGGTATGATGAGTTTGGAGTTTATTGTTTATTGATCCCAAAGGTTACATGCAGTCGCTTTCCAAAAGTAAAATACAAACGAAAATGAAGAGATGCCCCATAGTCCTTCAAAAATGCTGTGTTGATATTAAAACATTGCATTAAACGAAATCCCATTAAAATCAAACGATGTATGGCCTTTTTAAAAGAGCAAATGTAAACAAACGGAATATGCGACTGAAAAGTCCTGGGTCAATTGCGATCTAAAATAATAACGATATCAAATAATGTTGATATCAACAATTAAGACGTTTATTAGCATGTTTATTAACAACTGATCATGGCATTACATTCTAGAAAAATACCTCTATCAAGGCCCTCCATATCTGCTTTGCGAGTAGGTCAGCCGACAAACATCCACAACTCTCTTTGTCCGTTCCGTGTCTCATTTGTTTTTGTTTTACACGTGTCTGGAGATGTTTTACTCTAAACGTTCGTGTACAAGCGTCCTTTGGAAAGGGTCCACATGTTTAAGAGCCAAGGTCGACCAAGTTTGATGACATAGGGTTCAGTATAGTGTCGTGTAATGAATGGTGGTGATGCACGGAATCTGCACTAGGCACTGGGATGGCGCTGGGACCGGGTGGAGGTGCGAGGCCGTGAAGGGACTGAAGCCCGGAGTTTGACGTGAGGAGCAAGGCCGGGCTTGATGAGGTGTGATCTGGGGTACCAGACGGCGTTTTGTCGTCGTCCGAGCTTC
>JAFVLL020015347.1:0-15508 GCA_021397915.2 Tor tambroides
GGCTCAGGAGCATAACTGCTGACCAATCGATTTCCCCGTTGGTAATCCCTGGTCTGAAAGGATCCTGTTTCCTATCAATTAACGTAGACTGGTGTTCAGAGACTGCTTTTGTTTAAAGCCTTGCGGTGAACAACTGGCCTATCTAACCTTCAAATGAAATGCCATGGTGCCCTAAAACCCAGGGAAAACAAGGGCTTGGGTTATCAATACATAATACCTAATTTGAATTGGATTGGATTCTGATTCAGAAACTCTTAGTTTGATTTAGGGTTGGATATCGAAAACCGGTTCCATTTTAGATCCGGTTCCAAATTTCCAAGAAATTTGTATTCGATAAGGCGCGTGCATTTTGATTCTGCTTACCGATTCCTGTGTTTGCATTTTAAAGTGACTTAAGTGCAGGAACAGAAAGAACTTGTGCCCTGTTTGCGTGCAATGCACAGATCTGAAACGCGAGCACAGAGAACTGCGGTCTTGGTGCAGGTTCTCAGCCTGTGTCCGTTCTCGAATCGTTACGTGCATTTCCACTGCAGAAAAGGTTGTTCCGGGCCGGAAGTGACTTCTTTCATATTTTCGACCAGTATGCAGAAAACTATGTCAGTATATGATCATAAACAGAGCCATTTTTGTCTTAAGTGAATACAAACAGATGAGAAAGAAAATGCGCACATACAGTATTTCTAGATCTGCGTGCATTCTGTTTTAAAGAGACGGCAGCCTAATAAATGCGCTGCCTGTCATTAATGTTAATCAAAGAACAAAAGAAAACCATTCAATGATCTTCTTTACTGAATATATGTAATACTTTTAATGAATTAATCTATATTTTATTTATGAAAAGAAAACTATGCAGTTTTTAAATCTTTAATTACAGTTTCTATAACTGAAATTTGATTCAGTTGTATTTAATAATGCTATTGCTAATTGATTTGTTTGTTCCAATTTTATTACTGACTGTTTACTTGTCTTTAACACTTTAATATTTGAAATCTATATTAGTTTAGTTGTTTTTGCTGTGGCTATTTTTGTTAAAAGCATAGGCAAATGTTCCTCTTGTAGGCCTAAGTATTCTGTAGGCTGCTGGTTTTTGCTCATGTTATTCAGCTGCAACAGAATGATTTGTAAAAAGACACAGAATAAATGTTTGACATTTAAGTGTTTGTCTTCATTTTTTATATTGAATTTTATCTTATCGGAATCGAAACTAGGAATCGATAAGAATTGGAATTGATAAGCTGAATCGAAATCGGAATCGATAAAATGCAAACGATACCCAACCCTAGGATTTGTATATGATTCATTTGGATATATTTTAGATATATTTTTAACAGATATAATAAAAACTGTGAAACAATGTGCTTCATTTTAAAATAAGCGGCTATACTAGTGGCTTTGTATGTGTTTAGTTCACTCACAAGGTTCATAAGAGTAATTTGTTTTTCAATTCTTCTGCGGTACACATCGTTTTTTTTTTTCTTATTGCATTAAACTCTGGTAAAACATGACAAAAAGTGTGAGCAAAAGGTCTTGAACTCCATCATAAAATGAGAAGATCTCTCACTACGCTGTCAGAAAGCTCCTCCCACCATCACATATTCACATTGGGGAAATGCACGGTTCCAAAAAAATCAATCCTGTTGAAAAGCTTAAACTCACGTGTCCTCCTGGGTCTTACAATGGCTGAGATATGACTGTGCAATGACTCAAGCTTATTCATAGGCCCGGGTTGGAATGTGTTGTCACCTCCAGACATGGTGTGAGTGTAAACGCATTCAGTCCTCATGGTGCCACATCCACTACTCTCTTCAAAAAGTGCACAGGAGAATCCCGTGGAGCCAACAGACCCCTCTGGTTTACCTCATCATGGAAGATGAAGAGCTGGAAGCAAGACGTAGCAGTGAAGTATGGCCGTAACTGCAGGGAGTCATAAATCTCTAGCTTGGCTCTGCGTAAGCAGAGGCCTCTGGTTGGAAGGGTTATCCATTGCACAGTAGAGGACAGGCAGTGCATCACTCTTCCAGACTGCGAAAAGCAGGAGCTTATAAAGCACGGGAGCTTATGAAAGGGAAAGAACGTTTACCTCACTGCTTATCAATGCACTCACAATGCTTTATAAAGAACCACATGCCCACAAGTACAGCATGAGGTTAGGAGATTTACTTAGCCACTTTTTTCAGTTCCTTTGTTTATGACCTATAATTGCATTTTGATTTCTTCTGTGTACCTCTGTGTTCCAACTGAAAACTGACCACCATTTTTGCTGGTTATGAATGGACATGCAGACTAAAGGCCCCGATATGCTTCAAACGAAGTTAGTTTTCGTTCTTCATTTGGGGAAAAAAGAACTTCGAAAAGGCTGAAGGACGATATACTGTTTTCGAACATTCCGACACCCTCGTGCTGCTGGAGGTGGGCTGTAGATTAATGTAAACGTGTGGCGATGCTCGGGCATATGCCCTAAACACAACAACGATGCAATGATGGTGTATCTAGGTCTTTTATTAAACTGGATAAATTATTACATGTTTTTATATTTTATGTGTTGTCATAATTGGATACAAACAAAGGTTTATTATTGTATGTTCTTTTGGCATTTCATTTATTGGATACCTTTTAAATTCGCAGTATGGTGTAACATTTATTTGAAACACATGTATTTGGTACTTGCTACCTTATATCTTTACTCTTTCATTTCATTCTTTTCATGGCTTTGGAAAACTTGCATCTGATGTTTCTCTACGTCGCTTTTTGCATAACTCCGGGTCGTCGACACCAAGCTTCGTTGCAATTTCTTTCTAGTAATTAAATGCTTTCTCTGAATCTTTAAAGTCTCTCCGCGAGCGATCGTAGAGGTGCTGATATATTTGTGGCAGTTCAGTTATTCGGCACAGTGCATTTATGTTGCTAGTGACTTGGAGATGTTGTTCTCCTGCCTGACCTTTGTTGAATGAGAAACAAACCGGGGAAAAAAAATTGCACGTCAAAGAAAGTGGAGCTCCAGAACACACCCACCGATTGTGTAATCGCCACGGACCAATGGTAGCTCAAAGGTGTTTAGAAGCCACAACGAACTCCCCCAGAAAGTTCGCTTTGGTGAGCTGTATCGAACTGCCAAAACGAACTTGATTTTGTTCGAAATGACATCATATCAGTTCGTTCTTCGATTTCGTTTGAAGTATATCAGGGCCTTTAGTTTCATGAGTCTGTGTATGCATTTTAGGCTTAGTGGTAATCAACTGTAATGTAGCTTCAAGATAGAATATGTCCTTTTAAAATAAATTGGACCCACGTGTAGTTTGTTCATTAAACGCTTTGGTTTTTCCTGGAATATGATTCAGACTCAGGGAATCTGAAGTATAGAGACATGCCCAAAAAGCTGCATTCCTCCGCACAGCCTCAAATGGTACGCTTACTGTTTTCCTTCGAAATCGCTTTCGTTTTCAAGGCCTCGTCTTAATTGCAACCAGCATTCAAAAGCACATTTAAAATGATCAAATAGCCTAATGCAACATTAATGAAAATTCTGTAAATGAATAAGTATTTCCAATAGCTAAGACTATAATTATGTTGGCCTCAAGCTGAGCCTCTGAAAGACGTTTTGTACTCCGATACTTGTAAAAGGAAGTCGGAACAGCTGCATTAGACTGTGATAAAACCCAAACTTCCTCCGTTTCTATCAAGCTCCTTTATCTAATTCCTTCCAAAAGTTCAACAACTTAGTCTTACTCTAATTACTAGAGGAAATTAATTAAGCCATCAGTGTGATAACATGAATTATTCACATGGGATGACTGACGGCCAATCTGAACCGAGAACTATCATCCCCGTGCCTCTGAGGACCCCAGACAGCAAAATGTGTTCTCTTTGACCCCAATTACTTGATGTTCTTTAACACCAACTAATCAGCAGAAGTAGAGTAACTGGCCTCCAGTAACTATATTTTATCCCCAACCTAGCAGACTTAGCACAGAAATAGTGGGTGAAAGGCTGGCTAATCTTGCAAGTTGAAGGTCTGACCTGACATTGAGCAACTGGAGTAACTGAAGTAATCGTTATTGGGCTGATTTCTGCTGGAGCAAATGGTCATCTTTCATCTGATTATAATCATTCCCTTTTCAGTGCCTCTTAAATCTACTATTCGTAAAATGCATGTCCCTATATTTCTACAAGCTGTAGAATATGAATGTTTTATCTAGGTGAGAAGAGTGTGTGAATTTTTGATGTGCATAGAGGGCTATTTAAGGAGCTCTGTGAGTGAGAACTGATTTAAAAGCCATTATATCCATGCTGAATATTGATAAGAGGCAGCGCTGCACCTGTTTGGCGAGTTCATAACTGCTTTTTTCACATTATTAGATTTATGTATAAAAATGTGTGGATTTAGCAGCAGCGACAAGCACACGATCTAAAAAATATTGAGAGGCAGCAGAATTGTACTTTAGGCACAATAATTGAAAAACCCAGCTACAGTGTTTTAAACCAGCTTTCGAATTTGCATGCAATATGAGCAAACCAAATTCCCTTCGGCATGAAAATACTGACTTTTAAAGTGGTTTCACATTCTGTACACCCATAAATGGTGACCCAAACTCTGTACTGTGATAAGAGAAGTCAGTCTGAACACAAATTTCGCTTCTCCCACGGCTAGAAAGATGGAATGTGCATATTTGTGGATATCCATGTGCATTCCTCTGCAGTAGCATATGAAAGTCTGTGAAAGATTAGCTTTTCCCAGTATCAATATGCTGCCATATCCTTATTGAAAGTGTCTCTAGTGGTTATCTCATCGTTGTCCAACTGCTAACCTACATCGTGTACCCCCATGTAACCTCTGCAGCGGTGGAGCCAGATAGTGGGCTGTTGTCTCTAAAATATCTTGGCTGAATCACACAGCAGGGAAGCAGAACCCACTATTTCCTGCTCCCTTTTTAATTTTTACAGCATTTTTCATCCTTACTACCGGAGACGGCTATAATATCGAAACAGATTTAAGGCTGATTCGTGTCAAATGTGTTGATAGTATTTTATGGAGCAGTTGGTTAAGTGGTATCGCACGCCTCTATAAATGTCTGGATAAAGAATGATGTTAATGCATATAAATGTATGAAGTATTCATAGCTGCTTATACTTCCCCAGCATGTCCTTAGGCAAAGACTGAGGATAAAAAGCAATCTGAGTTTATTTGTAATTTAGGAACCTCTTGGAAATGCTGGAAACAACAGTAGCAAGTTCCCTCGCTCTGTTTATTGAAGATAAATGATAGATTGCTAGATGCTTTGGCTGAAATCTGTGCATGAACTCAAAGATGTTGAACATTGTACAAAACATGACCTGGACATATCCTGTTTAACCTTTTACTGTTTCCTCCTGTTTCGACAGAAATGTTGATGGACTCCACCACAGCGACCGCAGAGCTTGGCTGGACAGTATATCCAGTGTCATCAACAGGTGACAGCAGTATAAGTGTAAGTTCTCTTTATATTAACAGATGTCTGAGGTTGCATGAAATGATCCATTAATGCTTCCTTTCTAGCAAATGTGACAGAAACTGGATGTGAATCCTTACCATATAGTGCTCTTAAAGACTAGGTTTCATTCATCTAGGCTCACGCCTGCTCAGCACCCACTAGTCAGGGAGTAATTAATCGCCTTCTCCCCCACACCAGGATCTATGTTCTTCCAAATGGATCGGGAGAAGAAAAATATATTCCTGAGTAATTTGCTGGTGTATTTCTGAAAAACCACTCCCTGTTTTATTCAATTATTTATGCTTCTGTGTCTGTTTTTGGGGGATGGTTTAAATTATACCATTCCATGCGTCTGGAAGCAGTAAAATAAAAATGGAAGACTGCGAGAGCGAGAGAGAGAGAGAGAGAGAGAGAGAGACTAAAAAAAGTGGAGCAAGAAAAGAGGATAGAAGGCTGACAGTGTGGTTGAGCAACTTCAAGTTCTTCAGATATAATTTTGCTCACCATCTTGTCTTCGAACCTTAGGGCATGCAGCGTTTTCTTTTTTTTTCCTGTGCTGATTGGAGCAATCAATATAAAAGAACAAAGAGGTCCGGTGTCTCTGGGTCTGAGGCTCTGGATTCAATAAGATTCACCTCTCCTTTTCCTCTATAACAAAAGAATTACACATGCTTTGCGTCACCGTATCTTTTTCATCTTTACAACTGCAAAAGTTTAACAAAACAACTGCGAATGTCGAATTATTTCAGTGTCGCAGCTAATAGCTAAATGGAATGACTTAATATAAAGTGTCAAATGAAATATCACAGGGTTCAGATGCAAAATGTATTGCCTGTTTTGACACAGAAACGTAGATGTCTAAAATGGCCTCAACATCTCTGAGGAAATGGATTCTTCAGTGAGGAATGCTGGTGATCGCTCCAACTTTTCCATTCTGCTGTCTGACACCACATATTTACAAAGAGCATATACATTTTCTTAAATGAAATGAGATATGGAAAACAGTCATAGGAAGACACGGCACACTTTAACTTTAGTCAGGGAATGGCGGTCCCTCACAGGAGCACTAAACAGGTGGGATTCTGTAAACCTTATAGAGAGAAAGGCCTTAAGTTATTGTCTTACACCCCTGCAGAGCCTTGTGGGCTTAACTAAAGTATCAGTGTCAGTCAAAATATAGAGCACTCCATCAACAGTTGGCTTTAATGCCACCGAATAGCTTTGCAAAACAAACCCCTGTTGCCAAACTGTCAAGGAGAAAAAATCCAGATGTGGTTCATTCACTCATTCATTCTTTCATTCACTCGCATTTGTGACCTGAATTTATACTAAACCCCTTGATGTTTCATGCAGGTGGAACATACTGTATAGAGCAGTGTAATTATGGAAGTTAACATCTACATTAAAGAAATATTTATGGCAACCCTTTATCACAGCCAGGTGTGAGGAGCGCATACTTCATGTGCTTTCTGCTGTTATTATGTTTGACTGTACTTAGTACTCTACTACATAGAGGCTTGTTTGGACCTGCACATCATTTCAGCTTTTCAAATTCTGTTATTTCAGATATTGTTTAATAATTTGAAGACTCATTGAAATCAAAGCTGGAATTTGCTCGCTTTTAATTTGGTGTGATTTTTGGCCATTTGTATAACTTTTGTATAAAGAGGCATTCAGCAGTTGATTTAAGCAGCTTAATAGAATCAGACACATTCTTCATGTTTGCTTTAAAAACAACAAGAAAGTAAGTGGCAGAGAAAAGGTTAAGTTGGAGAGCAATTCCAAGCTTATTCATTCTCTTAACCTCACAGTTTAAATCAACAAAAAGCTTAAAGTATTTTCATTTTCCTCAAGGGCGCTTCATAAATGGTTATTTTATCATGTTAAAAGATATATAAACACAATTTTCAGTTGTTTTACAGCACTGCGAGCATTTTATGTAAAGACCGGTAAGACGTAAACATTTTATTTAGGATGACATATTGTTGATTTGTAACTGCTATGGTGTGTGCACATCCTCACGAGCCTGCAAATTAAGTAATTACCGGCTTAGTTAGAGAACAGCGTTGCAGGAAACATTACAAACGTGTGTAAATGTCACCATGTTCAAACTCTGTTTTGGTCATGCATCTAGACTTGTTGCTTACTGATGCAGAACATGAAAATAAGCCAGTACATTTGTGTAACGAATCGCTGTGATAGTGTGGCCCTCACTAGACTGCCTCGAGGTCCAGATCAAAACTCTGTCATTAATCATCTGTGACTCTGTTTGCATGCTTATAATCTGCTGCTGTCTGTTTTGCAAGCAATAATGAACAATGAAATGAACTTTGGTAAAGGGGGCAACGTGCTGAAGGGTTAGTTCACCCAAAACTGTAAATGGTTGTCATTTACTCACCCTCATGCCTGTTCAATCCTGTAATATTTTCTTGGAAAATTCTGAAGAATGCCTCTTTAAAATGCCCCCCCCCCCCCCCTCTCTCTCAATACAATAAAAGTCAATGGGGTCCAAAACAACATGGAGACGTTTTTCAAAATATCCCAGGGTGGATAGTTCATCAGGGTGGGTAAACAACCCCTTTAACTTAACATAAAAATGTTGTGCTCTCATTTAAAATCATGTAGTTTAAATATTTTTGATTGGCACTGCATAAGATATTTCAGCCAACACAAACCACAAATCAGAACCGCCTTAGAAAATCATTTGGTTCAAGAAATGTCCTGAAATCAATTCCACTGTGGATTGATCTATAAACCAAGATTTTACCATTATTTTTCAGGCTTCCCTCATCAGGGTATCAAATCTTCGTGTGGTCACATGCCAAAATTGCATAAGCAGTCCTTTGACTGCATGACTCTTTTGTCATGTCCTTGATTTCTATGAGATATGTAAACATGATCCACATGGATATAGATAGACACAAGGGTTAAAAGAGCAATAGGAAGCTTGTTTGTCTTTCTTCACATGTTGTGCATTACCAGCGGATAGAGGTAATTGAAGCTGACTGCCAAAGATGGCTCAGTTTATAGGTCGCCTCTCTTTTTTTTGTCTCTTTCAATCACTTTCTCTCCCTCTGTCAATCTTTCTAATAGTGGGGAGCTCAGTATCTCGCTTAGGGTTGTAATCCTACTGCACTTTAGCTGAAATATCCGGATGTCATTTGTCCCGCATGTCCCCTCAGGACAAATGTCTCAATGCGACTCTATCTGTCAGATTTCCCACAACTGCAAATTGGGAAACTTTCCCTCAGGAGCTGTCATACATGCTCCCTTTTGCCCCTCTGTGTGAATTATTTATTTATGCAGATTTATGATGTATTTCTTTGTGTCCAAGGAGTGCTTTGCCACGAGATATGGAGTCAGCATATTTCACAGAAGGACTCATCAGCACCGCTCGACTAGTTACAAATGCTCGAATACAAATGACAGCCCTGGGAGAGCTTTAATTGCTGGATTCATGTAAACTTCATAAGGTTCTGACAGTTTATTTGTAAAAGATGCTGAAGTCCAAATAGAAGTTCAGAGTCATGTCATAGCGAAGCAATTAATATAACACCAAAGCTTGATCGTGGCCAACTTCTGCGTCCCCCGGAGCAAGCCCTTTTCATAATTCAGCACAAGCTCGCGCCTCCACTCTAGCCGGGAGATCCTCTGTCTGGGAGACTTATAGATCACAGCTCGGTTGTGAACTTTCCTTCGTCTTGGGTGGCGGGGGAGTTATCATTTCTAAACTTCTGTCCACAAGAACATTGTGTCATTTATCACATGGCTCCTTTTCCCAGTGCAAGTTACAAGTTTAGTTCAGCTCAGTTGTGACTTTTTTTTTTTAAATCATGATTTATTGAAATTAGTAACTTTGCTATGCTGAAGACACTGTTTACATGAGATTAGTCATAGAATTAAAACATTCTGCTTGCTAAAGTCTTTCTGTCATCATTGAGGATTCCTTAAAGGACGTTTAGGGAGGACACAGCCTTACATTCAAAAACAGCGCTGTTTTTAATCTTGATAAATACCTATGTTGTAGGTTCTTACCAGGATGTTTTGTGTTCTGATTTTATTTATTTTTTTCCCCAGGTAGAGCACAAATGGTTTGAGATGATTTATGTGCCACGCTTTATTATTTAGCAGGGTTGTGCACCATTCAGAATTGAATTGAGATTTAATTGAAGTAGAATAGAATAAAGAACTGAACTTCAAATTTCAGTGTAATGAAGTAGCATTAAAATAGCAATAAAATTCATAGAAAATTGTAAAGTTGTATGATATGCTTTTTTGAACAAGGGATTGTTCAAACTTAAACTATGAACTATAATAATAGTGATGTTTGGCTTAATTTTCCACAGCCTGCAATATATAGTTGAACTATCACAGGACAGGAGAGTAATAGAAGAACACCGACTCCATTTAGTTTGTCTCGTCATTACTGAAAGGCTGCAGATTAGGACCATGTGGGGCACACAAGTCCCAGGTTGTGTTCTCATCCAGCGGACCGAAGTTCAGGGTTCTGCACCAGCAGTCTCTGTGGTTCTCCTTATATTTGCTTGTGACCCTCAAAGCATAGCTCGAGCCCTTAGACTTAATGGCACCGTAATTTTGTTGGTGATTTTTGTATCTGAATTCCAATTAATAGGGACACGAACCAGTGGTGCACCACTGCTGAAGGCTCTGACCTCATAACATAGGCATCCAAAGAGGATAGATAAATGATAAATGTCTTTACACATTTGTGAGAACAGTTTACATTATCCATAGTTTCAGAATGTTTCTAAATCCATAAGCACTTTTAAATTGTTTAATTTATATTTCGCCTCTATAAATACTGAAGTCTTGTTCCCATTTAATAAATAAATAAAATGATTTTAATTACTGAATAACTGTGTACTGAGAAAACCCAATGTGTGCTTTTTATTGTTTTAAAAATATTATAAAATATTCATTTTGTTCAACCATTTATGAGTAATAAACTTTTTTTTCCTTTACTTTTTAAATTTTTGGATGAAATGTAATCCAGAGTTTAGAAAAAGACATTGAAGTGCTGATCTGCCATATTACAAAATATTGTCTGAGCTGAATCCCTCTTTTGCATCTTAAAACACATGGTCACCCTTGAGCCACACTCCCACTGAAAGTCCTGGCGAAAACCTATGGAAATGAAGATGTTTCTTTTAATTTCACACTCGGCACTTGATCGCTTGGCTCTTATTATGTTTCTTTTGGTTCTCCTCTTTGCCTCTGATGAAAGAATGGCAGAGAAGCCGCGACAGCTCAAAGGGGGAGGCCTATTTAAAGGCCATTTGTTTGGAGTGTCTTTAACCCACTCCTTTCCTTGCCTCCTCCCATCACACAGTACACTCGCTTACTCAGTTTCTCATCAGGGACATTGCTTATTTATTAATTCGTTTTAATTGGATTAGTCAAAGTGACAGACCACAAACAAGAAGATGCTACACCTTGTCTTCTCTTGTTCAATTACACTTCATTCTCACCCCTCTTTCTGGTTCATGGAAGAATGTGTCATCCTTAAGAAAGATGGCAAGGTCAATGGCTGCCACTGACCCAAGAAACATCTGGCTGCTTGAAAGCGCTGAACTGAAGTGATGGAAAAGTTCATTTTATACACAAAACACAGTGGAAGTGTTAATGACCACAATCCTATCCAGAATCATTTCAGTTCATCTCAGCCGAATAATAGGGACATGGGAATAAAGAACAAAAGCTGCGAGGAAAGAAAGCTGTTTTAATTAGTCCAAGATCATTTGATAGAATGGAGGTCTTGGACAGGCATGACTTTCTCCCCCAGCCCGTCAAAACTCTGTCAAAATCCTTGTTAAGCAGCAACTAATTTGGGAAATTATGTCAGCTGTTAAGTGAAGAGTAAAACACTCGAGGGGAGGGTGATTTAGGGAGGGTTGGGGTGATCATACGCTTGCTGAGCTTCGAGTCCGCGGTGTGAAAAATATTTTAAGGTGAAGAAAAGGGCTTTCCCTGTTGGACAAGGTCAAGACTTCTGTGACTGCTATTTGAGTTGTTTAGTGCTGAAAGCCTGTGGCTTGATCACAGGCAAGTTGGCTGAAAACCGCAATGGAGTCATCTGGAGTCACTTTAGGCCGAGCAGTGAAGTCCCTGGTGCATGTACCCTTCATGCTTTAGTGTGCGCAATATATACTTGTAAATTTTACAAGAAGTCTCTTTCACTCAACTGGCTCTCCGTATAATTTGATTATCTTACATTTGTAATGTTTAGTGGGATGTTTTTTTTTTTTTTGAACTACTCTGAGTTGTTACGTTAATGATCACTAGGTTAACTGAAGGTAAATTCTCTTCTCTTTTCTTTGTGTGTACAATGGAATTCAGTGGTTGCTAAACATTCATTTGGTTACCAGCATTCTTCTGGTTTAAAATTTTGGGTAAACTATCTCTTTAATGCATTTCTTATTTTTCTTCTTCTTCTTCTTATTTGCGTTTTTTTTCTAGTTCAACTGTTGAATCAGCATGTTTGTTTAGTTTTGCCAAACTATGCTCTGTTGTTTTCTCGTTGCAAAGGAAATAATTTAATTATGCTAATGCTGGCTTCATTTTTAAGCTGCCTGAAGACACAAAAGAGGCAGCACAGCAAAAAATAAATGACTGTGTAAACATCAAAGTGTATCACCTTTTCTTTATCTCTATGTAAGCTATATTATTAGTACATACTTTTTATACAGGGAAAGAATGCGAGTAAGAGAGATAAAAATAAATAGAGACCAGAATCACTCGGCACTGTCACATGGGGGTCTACAGAAAACCCAAGCTAAAGCCAGCCCTCTGTATGCCTAGTGCCAGGGCCTGTTGGCAGACTAGCAGGAGAATTTTGCTCTCTTTCCCACCTCATTCCTCCTGTGCTCAGTAATTTGGCCTGTGCATATGGGGAAAGCTGCTGAAAATGGCTCAGGTGCTCGTAAAGCCCTCCAGAGATCCGATGCAGAGATACAAACGTGTCTATAACATGATATTTTCTGCTGTCAGGTCATTTTACAATCTAGCTAAATGTATAAGAAGGGATTGACTGTTTGTACGACCTGTAACCAAAAGCCAGTTGTGTGGGTAAGATGTGTCACTTTCTTCAGCTGGCAGACTGTGTACCATTAGTCACATGTCTATATATTTAAGAATTTATACAAATAGAATAATTAGGCTAATGATTAACCATGATGATAAATAAAGCATTTTCCACAAAGTGGAAGCTGCGTAGAAATTTGGTTGTGTTTTTATTTGAAATGTAAATCGTTTTAACCATCATTTAATTTCTTCTGGTCTAAAGTCCAATGTAAGTAAAAAGTTGCGTGTAAAACCCATCTTTAAACCTTTGCTTTCTTGTTTTCTCTCTTTATAGTGGGAAGAAGTGAGTGGCTATGATGAGAACATGAACACCATTCGTACCTATCAGGTGTGTAATGTCTTCCACGCCAACCAAAATAACTGGGTGCGCACCAAGTACATCCGAAGAAGAGGGGCTCAGCGCATTCACGTGGAGATGAAGTTCTCAGTGCGAGACTGCAGCAGCATCCCAGGAGTCCCTGGTTCCTGCAAGGAAACTTTCAACCTCTACTACTATGAATCAGACTATGACACGGCCACTAAAGTCCATCCTCCATGGATGGAAAACCCTTGGATCAAGGTGGATACTATTGCGGCAGACGAGAGTTTCTCGCAAGTAGACCTGGGCGGACGTGTGATGAAGATTAACACAGAGGTTCGCAGTTTTGGCCCCGTCTCCCGTAATGGTTTCTATCTAGCCTTCCAGGACTACGGAGGGTGCATGTCGTTAATCGCTGTGCGAGTGTTCTACCGGAAGTGCCCTCGCACTATTCGGAACGGAGCAGCATTTCAGGAGACGCATTCGGGAGCAGAGAGCACCTCACTGGTGTCGGCGAGGGGAGAGTGCATCCCTAATGCAGAGGAGGTCGACGTTCCCATTAAACTGTACTGTAATGGAGATGGAGAGTGGATGGTTCCTATTGGCCGCTGTATGTGTAAAGCGGGTCACGAGGCAGTGGAGAATGGAACTGTTTGCAGAGGTAAGCACGCTCTTCTGCTAATGTGTAGTGGTCTTGTCGTATTACACAAAACTCTTTTCATTTTTAGGTCAAAGCTGCTACTGACCCTGAGTATTGAGAAACGGAAAAGTCTTTGTTTGCTTCTCTGTGTCTTTTGGATATCTGTCTTCTTTTCAGTGCTCATAGTCTCATATGCTGTAATAAATAATTTTAGTAAGTAGGAGATATTTTTTTTAGGAGATTTTTTTTTTTCAGTTTAACGGCGTTAAAAATATTTAACGCAATTAACGCAGGGGCGGAGCTAGGGTTGGCCACTCCACTCACAACTGCTGCTTCTGTCTATTTATTCTTGCCAAGAATTGTGTTTATTTATACACAGAACATCTTTACGACCACATCAAACTGGAGACTTTTTAGATACGCACTCCACTTCGCCTCAGCACCAGGCACTAGTCAAACGAAAATGGTACAGGTGATGAGGGAGCTTCAGCAGAACATCAGACATCACTGAACTGTGGTCAGATGAGTTTTTTGTCAGGCCATATGTCAGTAAAAATGAATTTTCCTGACCTGTCAGCAGTTATACTGTGCTCGTAGTGCATGCTCTTCAATTGCACAAACAAATATGGTGGCGCACTGTAGCCTGTATCATTTCATATTAAAGCATGAATGAGACTACGAGCATGCATGTCAGATCCACATCACGCTCAGCAGCGGCAGCTCTTAAAGTAATAGCAGCCAAATAAACTAATAACCCAGCTGCTGTCATGTCTATTAATCAAAGAACAAAAAATAAAAGAGGAAATCAATACCTTTTGTAGATTTAAGGATTCATCTATATTTAATTTAGAATTTAGTGTTTGATAACTTTATTCAATTTCTATACATTTCCTACTTGCTGAAGGGCACAGCTAAATATGACATTTATTATAATGGGTTTATGTGAAGATTGTTTTAAGTTTACTTGCATTAGAAGTTGCTACTTTTTATACTGTAATGCTGAATGGCTATAGTCAGTGGTTAAATATTAGGAAAAAAGAACAATTTCCTAGAGATATCAAGTAGTATTTGTATCAGTGATACTTGCCTTCAGTCATAAAGATGCCATTAAACAAATATTAAAAATAGGCCATCTTTATGTTGTTTCTACATTAATTTGAAGATTGAATGTGAAATGATTGCAATATAAAAGTATATTTAAAAACTTTAATGTTAGGTGGGATTTCAGAAAAAAATGTGCGATTAATTAGTTATTTTTTTATCAACTGACAGCACTGAAAATACATAACCATCCTGATGCATTTTTTAAGCATAACGGCATGTGATATTTAGGCTTGTTCTCTGAAAATATATTTTCAGCCCACTGGCAACATTATTTTTTTGTTTGTTTGTTTGAAGCATAAATGTAACAAAATATTGGCTATTTATGTTATTTCAAGTGATTTGTTTTTTCAGAATTTGAAAATGATTAAACGATTACTATAATTCAAATTTTTAGAATAATATAATAATGATTAGAATATTAAACATATTATGATTTGTTAAGATATATGTGAAAACAACTCTTGATCTTGCACAATTTTGCTTTATAAATATATCATGCTTTAAGGCTTTTTTATTTCAGCTATCCATGTGACATACTAATACCATATAGAAATTGAGTAAACTTTACAGTTTTACAAAAAGATGTCTTATCACCCAGTGAGGGTTTTTAAATGTTTGTATTGTGAAAAATATTTTTGTACTTTGAAAAACCTACAAGCTCCATTATGTATTTCAGTGTTTCCCATTCATTAGCTAGTCTGTAGCGGCCCGCCATAGTCTAATCTGTCCTGCCACAGTTTCATAATAAACCGAAAATATATTTATACTCTTCATTATAACATAAAAGGTCTTTAACGTTGTTTTTCATGTCATTGCTTTCGCAAAGTGTCCGTCAAACGAACTAAGCGTAATATGGCTTTATCTCTTCATCAAGCCTGTTTGCGCTGCGTGTTTCAA
>JAFVLL020015349.1:0-18792 GCA_021397915.2 Tor tambroides
GACCCTCTATCAACTACATATTTATTCTTTAACTGCTACTTTTTCTTTAAAAACTAACACTAGCTTTCTTTTTTCTATTCTATCTACTTGTTTTCCTTGGGGAAAAAAAAAAAAAAACTTGCTATGTGTACTGCGTTAGGCTAACTGAGACTTGTCATATGCTTGCATGTTGTTGCTCTTTTGTTGGTTTTGATTGCTTCTATTGTCCTCTTTTGTAAGTCGCTTTGGATAAAAGCGTCTGCTAAATAACTAAATGTAATGTAATGTAAATGTAATACCTAATAAAGTAGTGTTCTTAATTGCTATGCTGCTTTGTGCTTTGTCCACGGAGGTTACAGGAAACAGCTGTAATTCTGCTGGTCCATAAGCGCCACCTTGTGTCGGGGAGTGGATTTACAGAGACTTACATTTACATTCAGCCTGTGTGCAGGTTTTGTCTGGCCAAAAAACAGACCTGATTTGGATGCCCTGGTGTAAATTTTCACGGTTGATGAAAAACAAGCTCATGTGGATTCTACACATTTAAACCATTCGGATAAGGTATATAGAATTATTTATGGAGCAGAGAAAACACATATTTATTAATGGTGATGTGATAATACTGATAACCGTGATAATTCTGTCCACAATAATCATGTTAAGAAATTTTCATACCGTTAGATCTCTACTAACACAATAGAACATGACGAAGGCGTTAGCTAACACATCATCAAAAACGTAGCATAAAAATCATTTCTGAAGGATCACGTGACACTGAAGATTGAAGTAATGATGCTGAAAATCTAGCTTTGCCATCATACAAATGACTAAATAAATGACAATAATAGGTTACAAATCAAGTCAAAATCAGTTTTTGTAAAACAAATCAAATTACAATCGTGTAAATTCAACTTAAACATTAATTGCAAATTTTCCCAATCAACAAATCAATAAAACATGACAATGCGACTTGATTTCCCATCTTTATTGTGCCATCATGTGTCATCTGTTGCTGCCCATCGGCCCTAAAAAGGCTCGGGTTCAATGTGTCTCAAACTTTCAGGTTAAGACTGGTGTTCACACCCCACAGAGACCTGGTGAGACTGATGATGAACGTAAAACAAAAGCTGAAGCAGCATTCTCAAGTTCTCACCGACAGGTTAAAATATGACTTTAAATACAAAAATAGCATTCATTCATCCATCCATTCTTTACATCCTAATTTCACTTGTTTCTTTTGATACCATAAAAGCTTCACCGAAGCACGTACATGAAGAGAAAAAGGACACTTTAAACCTAAAACACGAGTTTTCTGATCAGTAAATCAAAACCTGAAACAACCCCTTTGAAACACGGGGCACTTAAAATCTACATAAAAGAAGCACTGTATTTGCCAAATAAAAGCAGCATGTCGCACAAGACACATTTGGTTGAACTTATGTCTCCTAGTGTCTTTACTGGAAGGTGAGAAAGCAAAACAGCACACATAAATGGTCAAATGTGGGTGGTTTAAAACAGTAACAACCAGCTATGACACATTAAATCAGACACTGATCTTTTCCAATCTTAACTGTGTTTTGAATTTAAAGGGACAGTTCACTCAAGAAAATGTAAATTCTGCCATCATGTGCCAAAACCCAAATGACTTTCTTTATTCAGTGGAACACAAAAAGAAGCAGAAGGTAAAACCTCCTGAAGCTGTCAGGCTCTAAAAAGCACAAAAATACCCCAAAGTCTATATGACTCATGCACTGTATTTGAAATCTTCTGAAGTTATACGATAGCTTTGTGTGAGGACAAGACTAAAGCTCACCCAAAAATGAAGATTCACTTACGTCATTCCACACTTGTATGACTTTCATTCATCTTCGAAACACAAATTAAGATATTTTTCATGAAACCTCAACTGAAATTCAATTCAACCAATACTTTCAAGCTTCAAAAAGCTAATTAGAGGCATCATAAAAGTAATCCCAGTGGTATAATCCCAAATTGATTTGATTTGTGTGCAAAAAAAAAGGCTGTAAACGCAAACTTTGGGCTTGGTTTATTTAGCTAGAGGGTGCTAAAGAATTTCTTGGATACCACAGCTGAAAGAAATCAGTAAGAGTGCTTTTCTTCCTTAAACATGTATCCGAGATCAATGCATAAGTTCTGGTTGAATGGATTGTAAGTGGATTAACAAAAATCTTTCAGGTTTCATTAAAAATATATTTGTGTTTCAAAGATAAACCAAAGTCTTGAAGCTTTGGAACATCATGAGGGCAAGTAAATGACAAGAGTTTTCATTTTTGGTTGAACTAAGTTACTGACTGAAAATCGCCCCTCCATCATAACTCTGAAATCTTGCATTTTTGCATGTTCAAACTTAACACATGACGCAATCCAACTATTTCAATGCAAATTTTGCAAACCTCAATTGAAACGGGTGATATGTGCATAAACTCAAAGTTGACGGAAGCATGCGATTTTTAGCTGAATTTTCAGAAATGTATATATAAAAAAGTTAAATATCTTGCTGGGTTTCCATCCAATGACACCAAATGCCATTGGTTCTTGCGTGTCTCGTATCTGATGTAGATTTGAACATGGAATTGGAACTAGGATTTCTTTTAGATATGGAGGAGGGGAGGATTTTTGACGATAACTTGTTTCTCAAGACTTGAAATATAGCAAACAAGTCATTTCCAATCATTCAGTGATTACTCGTAAGGTCGTCTTTTGTGTTCCACAGAAGAAAGTCCTCATTAGGTGAAATATTCCTTTAAATCATGTGCACATTGGAGCAGCTAGTGTAACTCAAGTCTCCAGCTCTTGTGCTGTTCTACACCAGCTGTAGTTGAAAAGAGAGTGTTAAAAATGATTCGTAGTTGAGAACCAAACTCATGGAAGACCAGAATTAAGTGTGAAATACTGTAACACGGTATACAAGCACAAGTGTATATATATGAGCGACAGATCACGGACTGATCTTCAGCAGGGTCAGATCTTCAGGCAGCCTCCAATATTTCAATCCTTGTCTTCGTACTTTGCGATTCGTGTGCGGCAAATGTTGCAGTAACGGACGAAGAAGGTCCTCCAGGTGAGGCGTTTTTCAACTCAAAGGACATTCAACATGAAGACAAAGTCACAGTATTACAAAACTCAGACTCTTGATTCCTGATGGACGGCGTTTGTTAGTGTTTGTTTTGTTGCTGTATACGATGATTCCATGCAGTGCTGCGTCTCTGTGCAGCTGAATCACGTCAAGTGAGAGAGCATATCAGTCCATTGGCAGATGATTCTACAAGCTCCGCCTCCTCTGCTGAGACTCAGCCAATCAGGAGGGAGCTCCGCCTTACAGTAAAGTGCACTTCTTCAATCTGCTTCTGAAGTTTTGATATTAATGCTTCAAAATAAGCATAGCGATACAGCCAGAGGACTCCAGCCACTTGCCTCCAACAGCTTCAAATACCAATTTTGGCCACTGTTTTACAGAGGAAAATAATGTGCACAATTTTTCTCGTAACAAAGAATAAAAGTGTAAAATCGTTGAGATTTGGGTCTTTGTATCACAAACCCACACCGTAAACTATGTGCTAATAAGACTCCGAACCTTGTAACAACGTATTTAGAAGACATCTGAACACTGATTTATAAAAGCAAGACTCACACATGTCCACGTCTGGCAGTCTTCTTGTGCAAATTTAAACGTTTTCTCAACCAGTTTCCGCCCTCAACAGAAGGTGCCTTGACTAGTAATGGGATGATCTTAAAGACCACGACTCGTAAACATCACTCTTGTGGACTATTCTTCAGGGCCTTCGCTGCTCTGCTCCATTTTTTCGAGCTTGCAAGGCTACCTAACGCGACCGTTTTTTTTGACTGGCCCCAGTTCTGATTTGGGGTCAGGGGACAAGGAACTCCAAGAGGTTTTGGTGCAGAGTCCTATGGTGAGACAGGAGGAGGTCTGCTCAGAGCAAATGTCTCCTGTGACCCAGAAAACCCCCACAGAGCTGTCCACCCAGGCCTCCAGCGGCTTCCCCACCAGGGAGGTCTTCTTCTGCGCCTCCTGCAGGGCGGGCTCACTGGGTGGCAGCTTCAAAACATGGGCGAGCTGCTGGAAGCTTTGCTCCAAATACACGTTACCTGGTGGACCTGCGTGTACCCAGCCATGGTCTTCTGAAGAGGAGAGGAAAGGAGCTTATGAATATTTATTTGCATTCAGAATAAAACAAGAAGCAATAATCTTCAATAGGCAATTGAATGCTGTGACCTTATACCCAAGACACATCTATAATATTTATATTTATTCTAAAATTTCATCCAGTCAGAGGAACTGATATTTAATGCAAGCATTAAAATAGAGTAAAAAATATATAAAATAAAAATCTTTATTAAAAATACATATTTAAAATTGTAAATTGATGTTTTCTGCAGTTTTATTTTCCACTAAATGAATGCAAGGAAGAATATTTAATCATTTATAAGAAAGAAGAATAACTGAATTAGAGTTATTAATTGATTCATTGAAATAAACAGGAGCATTAATCACTAGTAACAATGCAGCTTAAAATATTAAAATATACTTTTTTTACATAATTAAATATTTAAATAAAATCTACATACATAAAATACCATTCAAAAGTGGTACAGTAAATTTTTTAAATACATTTTTATTTTTATTTAGCAATGATGCATTAAAATAGGTTTAAAAAGTAGACTTTTAAGAGTTTCAAGTAAATGTTGTTCTTTAAACTTTCTATTCAACAAATAACCCTGAAAAAATTTAATCATTTCAACAAAAATTTTAAGCAGCACATCTGTTTTCAACATTGATAATAATAAATGTTTCTTGAGCAGCAAATCAGCATATTAGAATGATTTCTGAAGGATCATGTGACACTGAAGACTGGAGTAATGATGCTGAAAATTCAGCTTTGCACCACAGGAAATTACATATTAAAACATATTCAAATAGAAAACAGTTATTTTAAATTGTAACGATAGTTTATGTTGATGTCTCACCTGTGCGCAGGGGCTCACGTCCCTTGAAGGCCAGAGGCATGACCAGAAACCGAGCTTCTGCTACATGCTCCCACAACCGCAGCACACGCACCGTCCACACTCCAGGCCTGAGGGGGCGCTGAAGCGGTGGCTTGTATTGCGTAAACTCTGCCTCAACGTCTATGCTGATGTCATAGGAGGCTGCTACTATGTGTGCTGGGTCAATCCACACTATGGTGGCTGTCAGGTTGGGTCCACGAGCCCACTTCTGAACTGCCACTGGCTCATCTAGAGGTCCCATCACACCACCAAAATTACGGAAGATTCGCTCCTTTGGGTCCCACTCAGTTCCAACCTAGTACAAAAGAGCGTGGACAAAATATACAATGTTAAAGAACTACAGAGAGAGTGTAACGTTTTGTAATGTTTAGTTACAACGTCATAACTGGATCTTCCCGGTAAAACAATAAACTTCGATGTGGTGACAAATACTTTGCCAATTATTTTGGCCTCTTAAACCCTGCCCCTTCCTTGACTGCAACCTCGCATTTACATCTGCCTCCATCCAATCAACAGCCAATGCATAGAAAAAGTAGCTGCTCTTTTTTTGGTAATCCATTTTACTCCAATTTATGTTACAAGAAGAAGAAATAATCTGTCGCTATGTCTGTTATATTGTGACTGTGAAGTATACCAAATAATTCACAATGGTCTCCCTGTTCTTCTCACCTCAAGGTTTTTGAGGCGCTCAAACTCATGAAGGTTGTGTTCCAGCTGCAGAGTTGCTTGAGGAACAGCCCACACCTCCAGCATCTCACGGGACCTGGTCACCACATTCTGCACCTCCTGCCTGACCAGGTAACCCTGGAAACGGTCATCATAAAAATACAGGTGCACAGAGACAGGGTAGCCAATAGGTTCAAACCTGTGGGTAAAAAACAATTAATCAAATTAATCATCTGATGACTGGATTGGAGGAATGGATGGATGGATTAAGATGGAAGGATGAATTTTGATGGAGGAATGGACTGGGATAGAAAGATTGGGATGGGCCGGGAAACTTCAGTCCTAGAGGGCCACTGTCCTGCCGAATTTAGCTTCAACCCTAATCAAACACGCCTGCCTGTAGCCTGCCCGTGTTTGATTAGGGTTGGAGCTAAATTCTGCAGGACAGTGGCCCTCCAGGACCGAAGTTGCCCAGCCCTCGGATAGAGGAATTGGGATGGATTGGATGGAGGGATTTTGATGGAGGGATGGATTAGTATAGAGGAATTGTAATGGATTGGATGGATATATGGACTGGGATGGAAGGATGGATTTTGAAGGAGGAATGGATTGGGACAGAAAGATTGGGATGGATTGGACAGATGGATGGATTGGGATTGAGGGATAAATGGATTGGGATGGAAGGATAATTTTGGTGATGGATTAGGGTAGAAAGATTGGGATGGACTGGATGGGTTGGGATGGAGGGATGGATGGACTGGGATGGAAGGATGGATTTTGATGGAGGGATGGATTGGGATAGAAAGATTGGGATGGATTGAATGGATGGAGGGATTGGGATGGATTTTTATGGAGGGATGGATTGGGATAGAAAGATCGGGATGGATTTAATAGATAATTGGATTGGGATGGAGGGATAGATGGATAGATTGGGATGAAGGCATAGACGGATTGGATAAATGTGACCCTGGACCACAAAACCAGTCTTAGGTCGCTTGGGTATATATGTAGCAATAGCCAAAAATACATTGTACGGGTCAAAATTATCAATTTTTCTTTTATGCCAAAAATCATTAGGATATTAAGTAAAGATCATGTTCCATCAATATATTTTGTAAAATTCCTACTGTAAATATATCAAAACCTTATTTTTGTTTAATAATATCGATTGCTAAGAACTTCATTTGGACAACTTTAAAGGCGATTTTCTCAATATTTAGATTTTTTTGCACCCTCAGATTCCAGATTCTCAAATAGTTGTATCTCGGCCAAATACTGTCATATCCTAACAAACCATACATCAATGGAAAGCTTATTTATTCAGTTTTCAAAAGAGTCATCAGATGATGCAAAAGAGAGTCAATCCCATAGACTCCCCATGTTAAAATGCCCAACTTTACAGCAGAAAAAAACATGTTTACAGCCTGGTTCAAAAAATGATTTTGGTCTATATAGTTAATTTTGCCCTTCATGACAAATGTGAGAAGGGGTGACTTTTTTTTTTTATAACTCATCCGTTTAAATTATATTGAGCCTTAAAGTTCTGCATAATTAAGAGCGTGGCCAGTTGAGTGACAGGCGGACTGCCGCTGCTGTCACCACTGGCAAGCTAGGCGGGCGTGGTTTCAGCAACCAGCTCCGCCCACATCCCGCCTCTTTGCCAATTTTCGATTATCCGGGAGTGACGCGTTGTGATGCGCTTGCCAAGATGGCGATGGCCGACTCCGCCTACTTTGGGCTTCAAAAATTCTCTTCAGAAACCTACGGGTGATGTCATGGACACTACATCCATGTTTTTTTACAGTCTATGACTAGGATAGAAAGATTGGGATGGATTTGATAGATGATTTATGGATGGATTGGGAATGGAGGGTTGGATTTAAGCAATGGATATGAGGAATGGATAGAGGGACTGACTGGAAGAATGGATGGATTGGGTGGAACGAACTGGGATGGATTGGATGGATGGGACTGTCACCTGCAGGCCTCAGAACTGCTTTGAGTGGTCTCCTGCTTACGGAGGCCCAGTCTAAAGAAGGATGAGTATGCCGTGAGGGCCACATCATTGAGGGACGAGACCCCATCAGCCTGCTCGAACAGGCTCTCCCAGTACGCTTTCAGAGCCACCGTTCCCGGAGGGTACTGCCCATACAGATGATTGTCCAGAATCTCAATAGACTCCTGGTTCACTGTGGACTCAAACTTACGGGCGAAGAATGTAGGCCGTGTTAGTTGCTGTCATGGGAGAAAAGACAGGTTGAGGTGGTGTCAATATCTATGATCTAGCAAGAAAAGACACTGGTTCCCATTCACTTATAACTGCGTGCACATTGTACACATTGTTCATATGCACGGTTAGCAAAAGAGATCGTTTCAATATTGACACTGACCTGTATTCTGATGAGGTCTGAAGGTTTGAAGTCATTTGGTGAACAGCCGCACCAGTCCACAATGTGCTTATATTGGCACTTGCAGCCCAACTTCCTGTTCCAGTTGGTCACACGCAGATTATTGTCGACCAAAGTATCGCACATGTGGCTGTTTCCCAGCACTGTGTGAAAGAAAGACTGAAAACCAGACAGAGAGGAATTACATAATATACCTTCAGGGACACAGCGCTTAATGTTTACAGCTCACTGCTGTGCCAATTAAATAAAATTAACATGGAGTATCACATTAACAGACTTATGAATTTATGATTCAACCAGATTTAATACACAACAATAACAGTGATTCATCCTGCCTCTTTAAATGGGTCCTATCATCTTTTATTATTTTGTTTTATTAGTCCAGTACCTCGGCAGGCAGAAGAGCGTAGGTGTAAAACTGCTTGAGCCCCGTCACCAGCTCGTCCTGTGAGTTTACCACATACTCCACGAACTTGCGCGTGAGGGAGAACCAGTCCGAGCCTCCTGACACCTCCAGCCCCTCAGGGATGGTGCGCTCGCCCAGACGCCACATGTGGTTGTCACATTCGTGGAACAGGCGGTCCAAACCCTGCTTCTTAATGAACCTACATGACAGGAGAGAGCCGGATGGTGACTGATGTCATGATAAACAGTGTCACGGCTAGTTAGGCTGTTTGAGGCATGTCAAAAATGTCAAGACGGTGTAACTATCCTGAAATCATAATGAATGACAGGAGGAGTCTCATTAAAAGGCTGAAATTCCTGAATAGAAAGAAAAAAAAAAAAAACTTTATAAAAGTAGTTTGGCATTGTCCTTTATATTGACCTCCGAATCCAAATCATTGTGGTTGACAAACAAAAAAGAAATGATAACGGAGGACAATTGTAGACCAGTGCGTAAAGCATTAGTAAGTTATTTAAAAAAATATTTAGATTTATTTATTAGTGCAAGTTTTTTTATATTTCGAGTGGCAAAACTCAAATAAAACTATGAATCATAAACAAAAAATAGTCAATATTTTTGTAAAGAATATGTTTGAAAACTTTTTGAAAATGCGTATTTTAGGTGTAAGTTAAAGGTTATTATTTCATTACACCACTTGTCAAATCTTTTCAAAAAAAAATTTCTAATGTATGAAATCAACATGAAAACAAGAATTAAGTTTTTAATAATTAGACAACTATATTTTTCATTTCATTGTCTCAGACATCCTTTTTTTTTAATCATGGACCCACAAATAGAGTTTTTATAGTCACTCATGTTCACCAAGGCTGCATTTATTTGATCAAAAATACAATTAAAAATAGCTGTTTTCTATGTGAATATATTTTAAAATGTAATTTATTTCTGTGATCAAAGCTGTATTTTCAGCATCATTACTCCAGTCTTCAGTGTCACATGATCCTTCAGAAATCACTCTAATATGCTGATTTGATATTCAAGAAATGTATTATTATTAGCAATGTTGAAAACAGTTGTGCGGCTTCATACTTTTTGGTGGAAACTGTGATGCATTTTTTCAGGATTATTTGATGAATATAAAGATTAATATATTTGAAACAGACATTTTTGGTAACAATATCTTTGCTATCAATTTTAATCAACTGAATGTGGCCTTGCTGAATAAGAATATTCAGTTCTTTTAAAAATGCTTTAACTGTTGTGCATAATTAGAACAGAATAATGATTTTACTGCAAACTGTTTGGACAAAGTTTCCTGAAGGCCATGCCTTTAGACAGGTTTGGCAGTTCTTCCTCGTCTCATGATTTGTTGAAAGCATCAAAAAAGTCAGTTTGATTCATTCAGTGAATCAATTCAAAACATTTCAATGAATGAATTCATAACTCTGATCCAAAAAAAAAAAAAAAAAAAATCTGATTTTCATAATCCCCACCCACAATCAAAGTAGATAATCTGTCATGCATTTAGAGCATCCCAGATGAAGACAGTATATCAGAACTAGTAAAACAACCTGGAATAACCTCAGAGTTGAATCTGAAATGAGTTTACCTTGCGTTCTCTCTGCCGTGAGACTTCAGGAAGTTCTTGTCATGGTTCTGAGAGAGAAAAGCCACAAGCTCATCGTTGGTCCTGTTTTAGATGATAGTAAGAGAGGAGAGAAGAGATAAAAATGAGGGATTATGTCAGAAACCCAGCGTTGACTGCAGGGTGGCGTGGGTGAAGTCTTCATCTGGGAGGAATTAGCTGCTGCTGACAGGATTTGGTTGGTATCAACGTCTACATGTGCATCAGGCCATGTACACCGATTTGGCTTATTTAGCTTGCTTTAAAAAAGAAAAAGCATCAACAGCTGGAGGGATTGTGAAATTGTAAGGCTCTGATGTGTTAGAGAAATCCTCCCGAAACAGATTGCAGAGAAAGAGATGGATTTGCCAGCATCATCACGCTTGCACACTATGAGTGCGGCTTTGACTTGACGTCTTCAGACTCAAGCTCAAGGGAAGGTTTCTCCATATGTATCTCTATCTATCTCATGCTTTGTCCACTGACCTCATCGCAATGCATTCTGAGATTCCTTCTTAAGGAAGAGAGCACTGAAGACATCAGCTTAAAAACCTTTTGGAATGGCTTCATCCAACAACTGACTAGTCCAGGGTTTCCCAAACAGGGTTTGCGAATTTGAGAGTCAATGAAAAGCTAATAATTAATAGTATTGAGTGAAAAATTTAAAAGGGCTGCACAATTAATGATAATAAAACTGTAATCGTGATATACGCACGTGCAGCTCATGACACAATGGTCTCAAGAGCAGCTCGGTTCATAGTAAATGGCGTTTCTCACAAACTCAATCTCTGAATGTGCTGCGAGTTTAAAGGGATATTTCACCCAAAAATAAAAATTCTGTCATTAATTACTCACCCTCATGTCGTTTAAACCCGGTAAGACCTTCATTCAGCTTCAGAACACAAATTAAGATATTTTTGATGAAACCCGAGAGCTTTCTGACCCTGCATAGACAGCAACGCAACAGAAACGTTCAAGGCCCAGAAAGGTAGTAAGGACATCATTAAAACAGCCCAAGGATGAAGCTGAAGACTGACACAGAAGAGAAGAAATTGTTGAATAAAGTTGTTATTTTTGTTTTCTTTGCGCACAAAAAGTATTCTTATAGCTTCATAAAGTTGTTTAAATCACTGATGCACATGGACTATTTTAACGATGTATTTGAACGTGTCAGTTGCGTTGCTGTCTATTGGAGGGTCAAAAGGTGTCGAATTTCATCAAAAATATCTTAATCTGTGTTCTGAAGATGAACAAAGGTCTTACAGCTTTGGAACAACATGAGGGTGAGTAATTAATGACAGAATTTTCATTTTTTTTCACATTTGGGAATGCAATGTGCTCTAGGTTGATTTACATTTTTATTAACATTTGCATATTTTCCAAACATTTTTCAACTCAAGTGATGTTTAAATGTTTAAAGTTGGAGACTTTGAATGTTTGAAAGTACAGAATTTAAGACATACACATTACATTGTAAAATAAAATGACTGTTATACATGTTTTTTTTTTTTTTTTTACATTTCACAGTACAATTTTCAACAGTAGTGTCTTTTTATATATTTTTAAACATTAGACAAAGCTAATAATTTCATTGAAATATTTGTATAAAAACAATAGAAACACTTACTAAAAAGCACACTATTTATATACTTGGAAACGGTCAAAATGCAAATGTGCTGTTAAATTATTGAAATATTAATTAAAATCTCAGAGGGACTTAAAGTCAATATTTTATGTCTAATAGTTTCGGTTGACGAAAAGGTTTGGGAACCACAGGACTAGTCAACTAGTGACTTCAACTAATACATATAGATTTTTCTTTTCAAAACTGCAATAGAACTGACTTTATTACCCACTTTTTTTTTTTCCCAAGAAGCCTCTCTAAGATGATGCTGACCTGGTGGGGAAGTCGGTGGCACTGAGGTTGATGAAGAAGTCCCACTTCCAGTCCAGCATGGACAGCAGGTCATGCATGCTGCGCAGGTAGGCCTTCAGCAGACTGGCCCCGCCCCAGATGGTGACCATGCGCCAGGGTGTAGCTCTCACGTTGGGGTAGAGCTCCGCCATCTGTAGCACCTCCCGGTGCATGTAGTTTGAGCGCTGCAAGGCACAATATAACAGTCTTCAATCATCGCCAATGGTCTTGAAGATGAGTATATCAAAGATTTTCACTTTAGGGTGAACGATTCGTTAAATATTTCAATCATAATACTGCAGTAGTGCAGTTCTAGCTGTCATAACGCTTCTGCTACTGGGAGCGGGAAGATTTCTTGTCAGGAATTCAGTTTAGCTCTGAAAGACTTTACTTTTAAGAGGCTAAAACCTGAAATAGCTTCAAATGAAACACTAGAATCAGACGAGACAGGCTTATAGAGAGGAAGAGACAGAGAAGATGTTGTGCCAAATCGTATCAGGGTGTGAGAGAAGTGCTCCTCCAGCAACAGGCTGACAAACTTCAGCTCTACACGCACATCTTTGTTCTCCAGCATGTGAGCTGATGGCCAAATCAGCTCCTCTAACACCTCAGTTCAAATCAAAACTCAGGGCTGTCTTTAAGGGCACTAAAACATTTAGTGTGGAACCGAGATGTCCATTTGGCATCGGAGTTCAGTTCATTTGGGGTCAAAGTGGCTTTAGTCCACGATAAGGTGGGCTATGGTTGGCTTGAAATGGTGTGGTTTGCAGTCAGTATGAAACTAGTGATTCAGAATCCAAAATCTCGACCGAAACCAAACATTTTGGACAACATGAGCCAAAACCTGAAACCAATGCTAATTATAAAAAAGCTATTGTGTGAAGTATAAATATCCACAACTCTCTGGAATTGGTGTGACTTGACAATACCATACAGACTTTAAAGAAGAGATCTTGTTTTTCTGATATTATGAGCATGTGTGTATATATGAATGCTATTATTTATTCTGTGTTTTTAAGTGTTTGAATGGTCTGCATAAATAGGAAAAGCAAATGTAAACTGAGTTTGCAGTTGTGTTTGTATTTTGACCTCAACATGCTTCCTGAACTCAGTGTGAATGTCAAATGTAATTTTTTTTCTTTTTTTCACCAAACTATCACCATCAGCCAAAATGTACATAACATTTTATTAAATCCAGATAATATTATGTGCTCACTGCTTTTTCTTCAAACCTCTGGTTTTTGATCTTTTGAAGTTGTAGTGTCAGGTCATATTTAAAAAAAAAAAAAATTAGATATTTAAAAAAATGTTGTTGCATTCCTATATAAAACCCAACCTTGAGGACACTAACCACTCTTTATGACAAAAATAAGCATATTTTAACACGTATTATAGTATAATCCATTTCTCGTTGTTTGCTCTGGAATTTATCTTTGGAAAGCAGCTCTCATTTTTCACAAAAATAAATAAATCTGAAACCAGTGTTGGCATCGAAATGTTAATATTGTTTCAGCACTGCTGAATCTACTGCAACCTCTATTTCTATGTCTGCAGTGAATGTCATGATCTGCAAATGCAACACATCGACTCTCTGATTCTATGCAGCAACAAACAATAACCACGTTTACATTGTTTTAATGGGAATTCAGTTATTCTGATTGATGTATCTGATCATAGTGTTTACAAGAACGCTAAATAAAGTGATAGGGTAGATGTACGCATTTATATGTCACAAGCTTTGAATCCGATTTAATCTTTTGACATATGCACACTGCACGAATATACAGTTTCCCGCTTGTTTCGCATACTAACCATTCTCCTTTTCTTTGTTTTAAAAAGCAGACTTAATATTTATCTATTTTGGGTCCTAATTGGGAGACGACAAGCGCACTAAGCTTTGTGCAATGCTTAGTAGAATTTTAGATTAACATGACAGTCATTTACTATATTCAACAACAACATCGGCTCGTTATGTGCGCCATGCGTCAATACGTCATTTCCACGTCATTGCACAGGTGCAAAACTTTCCAGTGTCGATTTTCTATCCGATCAAGTGTTTACATGTTTTGTCGAAATAATAAAAAAGGTTTATCCCAGCCCTCTCAACCCGATTTAAATCTCAATCGGTTTGTGCATTTTTATTACGACTGAGGTGTTAACAGTGAGCATTTTCATTTGGATTGGACTTTTAAACCAACTGTAATCAGAACACAACGATCCATGTAAACACACCTACTGTAAGCAAGTCCCTCTCTTATGAGCCAGCTTTTCATTGACTCTTTCAAAAAGACCCACAATTCAATCTTGAACTTATAAGTTCTAAATTTGAAATAGAGCTGGGCGATATGGCCAATTTTTTTTTTTTAAAGTATTTATATCAGTTGATGTCGATAATTATCACAATAAATTTCAAATTTTTATTTCTTTAAAGTTTAAAGGCAGATCTTTGCTCCCAAATATAAGTTGTAGAAACCAGACCTTCTGGATTTAAACTACTCTTTCTGGTCAGAGCATGACGAACACTTCACGTTTTTGAATTCTTTACACTTTTCCAGTCATCAAAATCATAAGTTTAACAATATTGTTTTGTCTCTTAGAAATGCACATTTGACAGTAGCTTGAGTTAGGTCAATAAATGTAAATATATGCAATTATATTCCATTACTCCTTTAATATATTTTATACACGTCTACATTAATAATATAATAACATTCTATATGAATATTCCACATTTTTGCCACAATAGCATGGTGCAGTTAGTGTTACTACAGTAAATTCATGGTAAATAATGGTGATTTGTAGACTGAAAAGCCTTCTGACTGTATCATTGTACACAGTGTTTCTCCCGTTTATCAGCGCTATTTCATCTGGCTTTAAACTCGTTTAACTCACCGAGTCAATTGTGCTCTTTGCTGAACTCAAGCGCTTCACACTGGATCTCACAGCGCTGTTTACGTGGCGTCGGCGTCAACGCCTCTCTTTGATTTTGAATGGAGTGACGTCAAGCGTTGCCGAACTGAATTGTGGGTCCGTCGCGTCGCTTCACTGGCGTTGCTCACGGCAGAAGTTGAAAACTTTTCAACTTTAAGCGCCAACGCAGGCGTAAGCCAATCAGAGCGCCTTATGCAAATACCCTAACGCAGACGCTAGCCAATCCCATTCATGCAACACCAGAAAAGTATGTGATTGGCTGTTGTCACTATGACCGCGCGTCAGCACTAAGCTTCAGACACGCCCTCCGTCAAGCGTCGACGCCGACGCCCCATGTGAATGGGGCGTTAGTGCTCGTGTGATCGTGACTCATCAGGGAGTAAACACATCTGCTCTAGTGAGCTCGCACTGCGCTGCCGTTTGAACTGAGCCGAGTGGATAAATGGTCTTTCGTTCCGCTTTTGGTGCATAAACATTATATCGAACATTTCTCAAACTCTTATATCGTGATAATTATCGTTATCGTTTTATCGCCCAGCCCTAATTTGACTCGACAAATTACAGTTGTTCTCGACTCGAGTTGCAGTCATGCTGGAAAAAGTTCCATCTTCTGTTGTTAATAATGCAGCAATGTGTAAAGCACAGCTCACACAGAAGCCACTTCAAACTAAACAGCTTTCTTTTGGTCAACACAGCAAATCTGCGTGACCAACGTAAACACATTGTGAAATCTGCATTGGGAAATTCCTGATTGCGAGGATTCCTGTTGAAATTACTGGATTTCGCTCACAAAAGTTTGCTGAAAAACTCACTGAATGACAAATTGTTACTTACGCCATCAACTCAAATGGAGACCCATATTATAATGAATTTATGGTTCAAGAGGCTGTTCTTACACAAATTCTGTGTCTAAAAATTCTGAGCAAATTTTTGTATTCAGTGATATCTCAATGAGAAATAAACCCTGTTGGGTTCTAACTTACCTTGTCCACATGGATGTAATAAAAGTGGTCTTTGTGATAGATGGCTTTGAGGAGACGTTTCAACTGTCGGACTGCTCGTCCATGAACCACCAGCATGAAAACCACCCTGACTGGGTTCTCCACCTTGGACAGGTCAGTGTCAGCAAAATCTGCATGCTGGACTGCACTGGAGATCACTAAAGACAGACAGGGAGAAAATGGACAAAATGGAAACTCAACATGTCAATTAACTTCAAGCATGACTGGATGTGCACATGATGGTTGAAGGAATGCAGTTACCATGCTGTGGGCAAAACTGTGGCAGAGACTGAGGCATGAGCTGTCCCGCTTGGTGCTGGCACACAATGTTGGCGATCTCCTGTCTGCACTGCCGTGAACCCGCACGGTGGAGGGCAGACAGGGCGTCCTTGCCTGAAATCTCACATTTGGGCACAAAGTCACTGCTCGGGACTTGAGGAGCACCCTCAACACTGCCCGGCTCTCCTGGAGCTACCAGATGGATTTTGGCCATTTCCCCTGCCCGCGTCTCACTGAAGTTACGGCTGCTCGAGGGATCATAATGGGCGGCTTTTTCAACCGCCACTCCATCTTCCGGCCCGCCAAGACTCTTGTCTTTCAAAGAGGGTTTGTTTCTCCATCTAGACCCCCTTCTGATGATGGTGGTGACGGCGGGCTGATCCTGGCGCTGCCTCGATTGCCCATGGTTCGCCCCTGATAGGGCGTTTTGCCTCTCAAAGGCCACAGGGTCCATCTTCTGCTCCTGTCCATTGTGGTCGGGCAACTTCGACCGCCTGTGTTTCCGCTGAGAAGGAAACAGAGTAAATAAATCAGAGGTGTGATACCAGATCCCTCCACATCAGCGCAAACGAGAAAATAGGATCAAACTTTATTCTCAGAGGAGGAAGTCTGTTTTAGAACAGACGGATGATTCACACTCCGAGAACAAACTTGCTGACGTTTCAGAGAGCCCAGAGGCACAACGTGTTTGCTTTGTTTCTCATTTGTTGTTTTCCTGGCTCCAGTTGTGGCTATTTTTAGCGTCGTTTAGCGCTGGGAAGCAGAGGTATGTAATGAGGATAGTGACTCGCAGAAGAAGGTCTGGGTGAGAGCTCGGCCAACACAGAAAAACACTCAGTGCCATTATCTTACAGTGGCATATTTTAGGAGCATTAAGATTTACTGCATTAAGCAAGAGTTTTTGAGTGTTTCACTGTGGGAAATCATCAGCTGACGTGCAGCTGACGTGCAGTCTAAACTGGGCGCTGACACGTCAGCATTTTAAGCAGTGTGCTCCTTGGTGTATTAAACAGCTTCACACATGCTATAATGGTCCATTAAAATGATCCTAGAATTTACTGTATGGTTAAAAAAAAAAATAGTGAGCATTTACCGGTGGTCATATGGGATACACAAACCTCTTCATTTTTAATATATGTAATATGTTTTACTAAAAATATTTACAGGTAAATATTTGGCCTGTGTTATCAGTCTCCCAATTTTAATCAATCTTCAATTTAATGAACTGATATTGGTTCTTAAATTCCAAGATAGATCTTTTAGTCTATGCTGTTTTCAGTTAATGCATGAATAAAAAGTCACAAGACATGATTTGTAGCACACCTCCAATCCCATAATTTAATTCTTTGTTACTTTTGATATGAAACAATGTTTCAGCTTACAAATTCTATTCAAATTTTTATGAAATTCAAACAATAATAAGTATAGTTTTGGTGGTCTTTAATTTGGCAGATCGCTGTAGCCGCCTCAGGCCCCGTTTACACTAGTGCGTTTTCATTTTAAAACGGCATTTTAAAAAGTAAACGATCCTCGTCTACACTGGCATTTTCACTGCATTTCAGAAACGATCTCCGTCTACACAACCGAAAATGCATGTCACATGACCATCCATACAGGTACAACCATAGATATGTATAGGTAGATTCCCTATTATTTAGATCGCGGACGCGTCTGCGTGCTTGGAGCGGTCGAATGGGGAATCTACCAACACAAATCTATGGGTACAACAACGAGCATGATGTTATTGTTTACACGGTCGTCAAGGATACGCAGTGCGAATGTCATCGTTTCCAAAAGTCTCCGTTTTGGTCCGTTTACACTGAAAAGCAACCCCTGAGTTTTCAAACTAAAACGGGGTCTGCAGCGTTTTCAAAAGTCTCCGTTTTCGACCTCGAAAACGCCGGAGTAGTGTAAACGATAAGCATAACAGTAGCAAAAGTTATGCGTTTTAAACTGAAAACGCACTAGTGTAAACGGGACCTCAGTTCAAGCGGCACATGAACCGATCATCAACTGCTAGTTACAGTATGAAATACACATGAATGAACATCAGAATGTATGTTGAAAGAAACAGTACAACTTATTGAAATGTATCATGTGTCATCATGTAATCAATGTTTCAACCACTAAAGACGCCAATAAAACAGCTTGAAAAACATACTTGCGTGCAATATCAATGTTTGTTTACAACTCAGATTTTGTATTAAACTCAGTGTTAATTATATCTAAAAATAAACTGCAATTTTATTGTTTAGGCTGTTGTTCATTTTAATTTGAAATATTACAGTAATGCACCGAGTGAAAGGGTTTCCTGTATATTTTAGAGTTTAAGAAAAATGGACATGTCCTTGAAAGCTTGAGAAACAATTGAATCAAAAAATGAAATCTGTATCAATACCCAGCCATAGTAAATATTGCTGTTTTTTACTTTGTATTATTACTGCACATTACTATGTGAATTAAATAAAATGAAAATACTATCAGAATAATACAGGGGAGAAAGGGAAACTGTATTATATCTTTACTTCATGTTTTTTCTT
>JAFVLL020015350.1:0-12796 GCA_021397915.2 Tor tambroides
AAAACTGAGTCAAAGGCCTTTGGTTTTTGCAGATTTGGTGAGTGTCAGCTTTCAGAAATCGTGTGGCAAGTAAAGATTTTGTGTTGAAAAAAACTGTAATAAAATATTTAATCATTTTAGTCAGTATTTAATTTTAATTTTTAAAAAATAATTTAATTAATTGTTAACTTTTCATCAACTCACAAACCCCAATTTGGGAAACCCTGCAACTACACAATGTGTTTCGTCTAGAAATATGTCAGAGGGCAATTTAATTTAGAACTGATAATAGACCAATATATTGGCCAAACTAATTAATAGTCCATTTTGAGCATTAATGACCATGTCTGCCTTGTCAGCAGAAGTGTTTGTTAACCCTTGTGTCAGTTATCGATAAACAATTACTTGTTTTTTAAATCTGAGTGAATTTAAAGTAAAAATTGCATTAATTTCCATAGTTTTCTATATGAGCTGCATTTCATATCCTGTCAGTTAAATTGTATGCTGCTTTCTTAAAGGAATAGTTCAGCCAAAAATGCAAACTTGCTGTAAATGCATTCACCCTCAGGCCATCCCAGATGTAGATGAGTTTGTTTCCTCATCAGGTTTGTAGAAATGTGTCTCAGCAATGGATGCTCTGCAGTGAATGGGTGCCGTCAGAATGAGAGTCCAAACAGCTGATAAAAACATCACAATAATCCACACCACTCCAGTCCATCAGTTAACATCTGGAGAAGACAAAAGCTGAAACAAATCCAGCATTAAGATGTTTTTAACTAAAATACAAGTCTATAATCCATAATAACGCTTCCTCCAGTGAAAAAGTGTTCTGGTCTGAATCAGGAGAGAAATCTGCACAGATCAACAGACAACAGGAGATGCACTTTTTCAGCATTATTATGGATTACAGACTCGCGTTTTAGTTAAAAACGTCTTGATGGATTTGTTTCAGCTTTTGTCTTCTCAAGATTTGGTGGAATAATCCACTACTTGTGGATTATTGTGATGTTTTTATCAGCCTAGTTCTGACGGCACCCATTCACTGCAAAGTATCTGTTAGAATATTATGTGCTTGTAAGAGAGGTTCACTGTCTTTCTACAAGGGCGAGTAGTAATGATATATCCTTGTAGGTTTAAGAGTGAAATTCTTTCTTATATACTAGCTCTGTTGCTTGGAATAAATTACCTGGGTGTATTTAAGAGATACAAGTTGATAGTATTTTTAGAAGAGAAGATAAAAAATGGTTGTTTTATCAGTGATGTTTTGAAGTTTGTGTGGTGAGTTTTTGAACTTGATGTGATTTGCACTCCATTTATGATTTGTTCATCCATTTTTTAAAATACAGAAGACCACAATGGAAATAAGCCTGAGGTTTTTTTGTGTATTTTATCCTCGACAGTTTTGAAATGTGTATGAATTAGTCTTTTTGGATTTTTTTTTGTATTATCTTTTAAATTTTGTCAAATGAAACAAACAAACAAAAAGGATCCATTGATGAGCAAGTGATGCAATGCTGCATTTCATTGATTACTGGCATATTATCATATATATATACGTTATATTGAAAATTAATGGAGCAACAGATTTTGTGTGAAAATAAATCATACAAGTCATTTATTTTGTTTATAAATGTATGAGGTAGCAAGGGGCACACAGTATTAATACAAATACTTCAGCTAAAATAATGTTTTGTTTAATAATGTCTAAGTTAATACTTATTCAAAACAATCACTTTAGCAAAGTTTTTTTTTTTTTTTACTATTTTCTTATTTTGAAAAATAAAATAATTTTTGTTCAGTAAATATACTGTCATTAAAATATGTTAATATAAAAATATTTTAAAATACTGTAACAAAATAACTGCGCCTTTAGCACAAACAGCAGGGGTGCTTTTTACCCCAAACTTCTTTTACATATTCTTTCATTCTTTAAAAACCGTTGCTTTAATCATCTTAAACAAAACTGAAAATCGTTAAGAAGACCTTGCATTAATTTGAGCGATTCTCATTTGCTACTTAAATCTACAACATTTTGAAAAACATCAAATATTAGATCAAGTGAGTACAGAATCAATTTTGCGCTGCAAGGATCAGACAAATATACAGGTGCATCTTGAAAAGCAGATGCTGTGGAAAGTGCCACGCCATGTTTTTGCATGAAAATAATATCAAAGGCGCCTTTAGCCCCGTTGTACACTATATTATATTGTGTGTAACAAGCCTTTCTGTTTCAGATCATGGCACTCGTGTCGTCTCTCTCCGGTGGTGTCCTTGTCGAGTTATCACCCTCCGAGTGTCTCTGAGAGGAACCATGCTGTCGGGAAGCTGGCGCCGAGGAACCGTGATCTCGGGGTCCAGGCTGGGTAGTACTGTGGTTCTGGAGGCTCAGTATGATTACTCGTACCGCGCCGCCGACGGCCGTCTGGTCTCCATACACGAGGGCGAGCGCTTTCTGCTGCTGAAGAAGACCAATGCGGACTGGTGGCAGGCGCGGAGGATCGGGGTCGGAGCCAAGGTCAAACCCATTTATGTTCCAGCGACGTATGTCATTGAGCTGCCTATCAGCCAGTTCCGCCCCTCACTGCCTTCTAGCCAATCAGCATCTGAGAGCTTCAAGATGATCCCACGAGGTTCCCTCACACCCTGCATGCAAACGCACGGCGCAGGTAGATCTCATCTTTAGAAATACACTACCTTTCAATTTTGGGTTTTACGTTAAAGGGTTAGTTCACCCAAAAATAATAATTCTGTCATTAATTACTTTCAAACCTGTAAAGGTCATTGCACACTAAGTCCGAAATTTTCGTATGCGTTTTTCGTTTTTTTCGTATTCGTCATCCTTTCCTATTGAAATGCATGCTACGGATGCAAAAACGCAGAAAATCGAACCCGGTCCAAATTTTTTCATGACGGACGAAGGTTTTGGAGGCAGTGTGTAAACGTGATTGACATAACATGAGGTCGTATTTATTTTTTAACGTGCAAAAATTTCAGATTTAAGGTCATTGCACACTGAGTCCAGAATTTTCATCTGAAATTTTCATGTTAAAATATTTTTAAACTATTTTAATTTTACAGTTTGTTTTTATTATTAAATTTTCATCAACTCACAAAGCCCATTTAATTTTAGCATGAACTGTCTCTTTATGCTCTAATTTGATATCCAGTGTTGGTAGTTACATGTAACAGAATTGCGTAATTACAAAATAAATGTAACTGTAATCTGTTACAGTTTCAGAGAAAAAATGTGTAATTCAATTACAGTTACTTATGAAAACCTTAACGATTACAAAGGGGGTTACATCTGAATATTTTCACACGCTTAGAGATTTGATTTATTTCTTTCCAAAATGGCATTGACTGCTTTAAAATATGAGACACCAATGTTTCAGGAGTTTAGGGCAAAGAATAGGACACATGCTTATTTAATAACTGTTTTATTTCCTATTTGGTTTTATGTATATGTTTTATTTTTTTAAGATTAATTTGTTTTTTCCCAAGGCATTGTTAGATGCCAGTTTTTCCTTGCATTGCTATGCATTTTAGACAGGGTAACTTGTAATCTGTAACCTATTACATTTCCAAAGTAACTTTCCCAACACTGCTAATATTTTAAGCTCATATTTCAGTGTAATAAAAGGTAGAGATCTCCTGAAGTTTTTATTAAGTCACGAAGCCCGTTTGGTCTCTTTAAGGTCTACTTTGCCTGTTTTGTCTGTGGTTCCTCTCAGTGCCTGATAAGCAGTTCTGTCGTTCCATGGAGAATCTCCACTGCAGCAGTGCCTTGATGGACAAAGTCTCAGCGCGAGGACGTTTCCCGACGCTACCCCTCTCCGGTTCCTCCACCTCGCCCTCGGGTCACCTCTCGATTCCCGGCGTCCCGATCGCCCGAAGCCAAAGCTCCAGCAACCTTCCCCAGAACCCATACCAGAACCAGGACCCGAGCCCCAGCAGCCCGACTAAATCCTACAGCCAGTGGGACATGAGTGCGGCCGCTCGCAGACACACGCAGGGACACATACAGGTGAATAAATAAAATTCCATTGATGTATGGTTTGTTAGGATAGGACAATATTTGGCTGAGATACAACTATTTGAAAATCTGGAATCTGAGGGTGCAAAAAAATCTAAATATTGAGAAAATCTCCTTTAAAGTTGTTCAAATGAAGTTCTTAGCAATGCATATTACTAATCAAAAATGAAGTTTTAATATATTTATGGTAGGAAATTTACAAAATATCTTCATGGAACATGATCTTTACTTAATATCCTAATGATTTTTGGCATAAAAGAAAAATGGATAATTTTGACCCATGCAATGTATTTTTGGCTATTGCTACAAATATACTTAAGACTGCTTTTGTGCTCCAGGGACATATCATAACTGAGGCTTAATGTTGGGAATTAACTAGTTACATGTAACTAAATTAATGTTACATGTAATTGTAATCAGTTACAGTTACTTATAAAAAATGTGATTAAATTACAGTTTCTTATGAAAAATTTAATGAAAAAGGGGGTTACATCTGAATTTTTCACACACACACACACACACACACACACACACACACACACACACACAGATTTAATTGACTTCTTTCATAAATTGCATTGACTGCTCTAATATATGAGATACCAATGTTTCAGGAGTTCAGGACACGTGCTTATTTGATAACTCTTTTATTTCCTATTTGGGTTTATGTATATGTATTATTTAAGATTAGCAGTTTTTACCAAGGCATTGTTAAAGGTCAGTGTTTCCAGTCATAACCTCGTTTTCCTTTCTCTTGCACTGTTTGATGTGTTTTTCTGTGTCTTTAAGCTCAATAATCAGTGATTACAGACAGGTCAGGGCACAAGATACTCATTTCTCACCAAACCCACTAATGCATGTACTGCAGTAAATTAATAAAACAAAGATTATTGGTGTATGTTTTAAAGCAAAATACAATTTCAGTCTTTCTACTTCAAAATTTGATGTGTTTCTTATGTTTCTTTTTTATAGTAATTATTGAATTGATTTTATTTAAATTATTGAACTGCTCTCAAAATGCATTGCTATGAGACAGCATAAATTGTTTATGATGAAAACTATTGCAATTTATTAAGTAACAAATTATATAATAGATATTATAAAATAATATATATATATATATATATATACTTTCTTTGAAACTATTGTCACTCAGAAATTGATTTTATTTAAATCATAAAATCATATTTTCAAAATGCATTTATTCAAATAGCTTGTAATCATCATAAATCTGTTTATTTTGAAAGAAAAAATACATTTATTGTTAAAAATTATGAAAATGGATACAATGTACTGTTTCCTTAAAAGAATTTTCATTCTGAAATTTTATTTAAATCACAAAATCATGTTTTCAAAATGCATTTATTCAAATTGCTTAAAATCAGCATAAATTTGTTTATTATGAAAATTAAATTGAATTGAATAAAATGTATTCAATTATATTATATAATTATATAAACTGTTTAAACTAATTTCAATTAAAATGTTTTATTTAAATCATATTTTCAAAATGCATTTATTCAAATAGATAAGAATCAACACAAATCTGTTTATATATATTATGAAATTATTATGAATTATTATGAAAACAATTCAGTTTATTTAGGTTAAATGAAGTATGAATGGTTAAAATATTGCTATCTGTGGAACAAGCAATATTTAATTAGTTAAAATGTATGAGATTGAAAAAAAAGGATTTATTGATGACAAATATATCAATATAAATATATAAATAGAGTAAAACCAAAAATTATTCAGACACCAGATGTAATTTTTTATTTATTTATTTTTTTACTAGTGGGTGCAGGACACTATAGTTCAAGTAAATCCTATACTTAAATAATTTGATGTAGAAACAATTTTCACTCAGAAATGGCTAGTAAATTTTAAAATATTGAAAATAACATTGAATCAAATGTGAAATTTGAAGCAGAAAGACTGAAATAGTTTTTTTTTTTTTGTAAAACGTACTGCAGTAATATTTGTTTTATTTAGTTTTTGGGCAATATTGAGGCAATATACACACAAAACAAGCACACACACACTCTCATATTTCACAGAAGTTCTTGAGTTAGATCCTTAAATACAATCTCTGCTGAAAGCCATGGCCACGCTGTGCCAGAAAAGACTTTTTCTAGTCGATCAGACACAGAGGAGCCATTACACAACACACACACACACACACACACACACACACACACACACACACACACGCACACACACACACACACACACATCCCGCCTGAGCTAAAGAGGCCAACAACATCACTCATGACAGAAAGAACATCACTCTTTATACAGTAGCTCAGGAAACTCTTTCATTTCAGGATCAGGGTTATCTCCTAACAATCCTACTCTCTTAAAAATAAAGCTGCTTCACGATGCCATTTTTGTTTAAATGGCTCCATAAAGAACCTTTAACATCTGAAGAACCTTTCTGATCCACAAAAGCTTCTTTGTGGTGAAAGAAGGTGCTTCAGATTATAAAGAGATGGTTCTTTGTGGAACCAAAAATGTGACCCTGGAGCACAAAACCAGTCATAAGTGTCAGTTTTTCAAAATTGAGATTTATGCATCATCTGAAAGCTGAATAAATAATCTTTCCACTGACGTATGGTTTGTTAGGATCGGACAATATTTGGCTGAGATACAACTATTTGAAAATCTGGAATCTGAGGGTGCAAAAAAATCTAAATATTGAGAAAATCACCTTTAAAGTTGTTCAAATGAAGTTCTTAGCAATGCATATTACTAATCAAAAGTGATGTTTTGATATATTTACAGTAGGAAATTTACAAAATATCTTCATGGAACATGATCTTTACTTAATATCCTAATGATTTTTAACATAAAAGAAAAATCAATCATTTTGACCCATACAATGTATTTTTGGTTATTGCTACAAATATACCTGTGCTACTTAAGACTGCTTTGTGGTCCAGGGTCACAAATGGTTCTTCTATGGCATCGCACCTTTATTTTTAAGAGTATATGTCATGCAGTGAGAGTCTGTAAAACCAATGTAGAGCAGCTCACACGATCTGATGAGAAATGTTTGAGATCTCTTCTAAAAAGGAAGCATGCATGTGATTACTGGGGACTTTTCCTCAGGAGAAAGGCAGAAGCAGCAACAAAAAATTCTGCTATATAGGAGAAACAACTGAGACATGAAAGAGATTTTTTCATTCTTTCTTGCAGCTGAAAGCATCGGATTTCTTGGCTAGTATTAGATCCATCATCATATTAAGGGAGGACCTTTCTTTTCTTTTCTTTTTTTTTTTGGAGGACAGATATTTTAGGTCTAAACCTAGTTGTGATGTAATGAATTTGAACTATTTCTAAATAATATTTTAAAATATGCACACATTAAATCATATTTGTACGCATTATTGAAACGTTTCTTATGACATTCAGTTATGAATTATGTAAAAAATAGCATTTTCAATTAAAAAAAAATAGTTGAGTAGTTTGCATCACTGCAAATGACTATTGTTTAACATTTCTATTGTAAAACACCTCTGAAGCATCATATTCAGCTTCTGTGAACATTTAAGCCCCGCCCACTTTGATTTGATTGGCATCTCGATCAGTTTGACATTAATGAAGCAGAGCAGGTTAAAAATGTAACTTTTAAACATTTTTGTGATCCTAATATAAACAAAGCATCATTATCAAATATTGTGGGGATATGTTGGCTATTTCTAATAATTGTTGTGGATTTGTGCCACTGATTCCAGCTGTTTAGATGGTTCTTGCTCTGATGATGAACAGCTCTCTGAGATCAGAGCATTGCCACATAGAAACTGACAGGAAGTGACATCACGTGCACAATAAAACCGTCACTTCAGTCTCATGCTCAGTGTACCGGGACATTTAAAGATGGCACACACACACTTTCTATAGGCTCTAAATGATCAAACTTTGCTGTTAAACCTGTTTCACTCAGTCTCCTCATGTCTTCTGTCGTCTGATTGAGTGTTTTATCCAGTAAAAGCTCTTTTAGTGTAATTGTAGAAGCGTCCAGCTTCAGCTGCTGCTTCTCGTGTCAAATCTGGACTGATTTTGATCAAGTAAGCGTCAGAATAACTGCAGTCATATCTCCAGATGAACTCTTACTGGACTGAAGCAGATTCTCCATCAATCATTTTTTAGTCTCAAATCTGATCATCAGGATCTTTTGAGGAGCGTTTGTTTCCAGAAGCTTTACTTTCACTGTTCCTCAGCGGAGGAATGATCTTCATCTCACATCTTCTGAGGAGCCTTTATTTCTTCATCTCTCAATCAGCATTGCATTATATGTTTGGATCATTTCCATCTCATCTTACTAAGACATATTATTGGAGATATAGAGCGACGACTGATATTTAGGCCATTTTATGTTATTTCTTATAAAGATCTCATTGATTTACATTACAAGCATAAAAAAAATATCTGCACCAAATTCATATTTTTGCTCAGTTTGAGTCAGAGACTTAACTTTCTCACAATATCAGACTATATGAGCCATAAAAGCCTGATGGATCAAATATGACACAAATGCAATATTTTTTTTAAGATTGTCTAAAAGTAAATAAAGTGTTGCATTTAAAAAAAAAGACTATTGTTTCATGTCAGGCTTTACAGGGTTAAATCTCGTCATGCACTAGTTTCCAGTGTTTAATTTCTGCATTTTACAGTGATAAAGCATCCGTCTGCTTGTGTTAATGCGCTCTCAAACACTCAAACACACCTAAAAGCTCAGATAGCTACACACTCAGTGGAAAAACTTCAAGGCTTCATTTCAACCGCTTCTCCTGCAAAACAACATCAGCGCTCGAGCTTCAAACGAACCGACTCGCTTTCAACAGCCTGTTTTATTCTGTAGGTGTTAGTCTGTAATAGTGATATATATCATCGTGCTCCAGGAGTCAGAGAGAGAGACACCTGCTGTTTGTCTGTGGCATGACGCCGCGTGGCCATATGGCTTCACAGAGAGGAGTTATATAATCCAGATCTACAGCGGTCTCACCTCAGAAAACATCTCTTTGTTTACGCAGCATCTCCTCTGAGATTCACAGCACAGAAACGCACCCTGATCCATCAGTCAGAGCTTTTAAGTGCACTCAATGACATCAGCAAACCTTTTACATTCAGCTCTTTTATTGTTCGGTGGCTTCTAATGGCTTTTTTTCCTTCTCTCTCTCTCTGTATTGTTCATATTGTCGTGTCTGACTGTGTTTTAGGCCACTTCCTCTTGACAGTTGTGGCTTCGAGCTGTTTTCTTACTTAGTGCATGTACGTCTGTAACCGCACTGACACACAACGCTCACTTTTAGACCCAAAATGCACTCTCAAGTTCAACTCTGTCCACCTGGGTAATCTAATTAGTCTCACATACACAAATTAGACACACACTAAGAGGATTGCATCAGAAATCATGATTGCATGAACTAAAACAGAAATGCAGTAATTGTTTTTTAAACAGGTTTAAATCCTGTGATTGGTTCAGTGTGTGTTGCTGAAACAAAACAGTGTTTAGAAAGCAGAATTACATCAGCGTTTACGGTTGAACTCTCACTCGTTGAGATTGATTTCATGCATAGCTGTGTTCTGAAATGTTAGAACCAGTGTTATTATTGTTCACTAAAACTACTACAAATCATCTTTAAATTAATCAAGCTGAAATAAAATAATACAAAATATCAGATGACCAAAAATGAATTGAAGCTTTAAAAAAAATGTAGTTACTAAAACTGAAAAAAAAAAAAAAAAAATTAAAGCGGAAATAAAATATAAAGTATTACTTGAAAAACCTGAAAATAAGTTGAAGTATTACTAAAATTACTAAAACTAAAACTGAAATAAGAAAACTGAGACTAAAACTATTGGAAATCATTTTTGGTAATTTAAATACAACTGAAATAAAATAAAAGGTGAAATATTACATGAAAAACCTTAAAATTAGAAATCAGAAAATGTAAATAATTTTCCATGAAATCAGTTTAAGTTTGTAATTTTAGTATTATTTAAGCATCATTTTAGTTATTTCAGTTTCAAATTTTTAAGTTTTTCATGTAATGTTTTTTATTTAATTTCGTATTTTATTTAATTTCAATTTTATTTCAATTACTAAAAACAATTGTTATTAGTAGTAATTTTTGTATTTTTACTTCAACTATATATATATATATATATATATATAATTGAAGTAAAAATACTAAAATTACTACTACTAACAATCGTAGTAGTTGTGCAAACAATCGTTTTTAGTAATTGAAATAAAATTAAAATTAAACAAAATACAAAACATTACATGAAAAACTTAAAAATTAGAAACTGAAATAACTAAAATGATGCTTAAATAATACTAAAATTACAAACTTAAACTGAAATAAAAAAATAAAACTATATAGAAATGCTTAAAATAGTGCTGTCAAATGATTAATCATGATTAATCGCATCCAAAATAAAAGTTTTTGTTTACATAATATATGTGTGTGTACTGTGTATATTTATTATGTATATATAAATACAAACACATGCATGTATATATTCATGAAAAATATGTTATGTTTAAATGTTAAATATATTTATATATAATATAAAAATATAAATATATGCATGTAAATACATGTAAATATTTTCAAAATATTTACTGTATGTGTGTGTATTTATATATATACATAATAAATATACACAGCACACACACATATATTATGTAAACAAAAACGTTTATTTGGATGCGATTAATCACGATTAATCGTTTGACAGCACTAGTTTAAAAATAAATAAAATGGCAAAAGCACATAAAATTACTTAAAATAAAATTAAAACGGAAACTAAAAAGATCAAATCTAATTCGAAAAATATAAATAAGTATTAAAATATTAATAAATGCTGTAAGAAAAATAATAAAAATGCTATGTGCTGCATCCTCAGTGAACTATGCACCACGTTTCCTTCTAATGTTTCTCTCCTCAGATCTCATCATCTGCCTACATTTCCCAGAGTTCCCTGTCAGAGCAGGGGAAGCGGCAGTGGGCGGAGCCTCCCAAGCCGTTGCCGGGTCAACGACCCCTGCAGACGCTGCAGCTGTGGGATCAGTACTGCGACCCCAGAACCGGACGCTATTACTACGTCAACACCGTTACCGAGGAGCGCTCGTGGAAACCGCCGCGCAGAGCCCGCGAGAGCCACGCCCACCAAAACAAGGTGAGCAACCAATCAGATCCCAGAACCAGCGACCGTGGACCAATCAGAGACGTACAATCATGCGTCAGTCCATTTTTAAAAAATCATTTCTACTCATCACTTTTTATACATTATGTATTTTGATAAACAGAAAAATTCAATTCTTAGGAATGTCCATTTAATGCATTAATTTGGTACGATTAATTATGGAAAAACATAACATTAATGCATTTAACACAGCTGCCCTATCCATCATCTTAAAAATGCCCCTCTTATATTTATTTCATATGATACAGTTAAACAATATCACATGAGCAAAAGTGCTATTTTTCCTCAATATCTGCACCACTGCAAATTTGATATTGATTTTATACAACAGTTCAATAAACAAGTTCATATTGTGTTACATTTTAGACACAATATTGTCAATATTGTCCTTTTTGCTCAATTTCACCAATGAAAATAGTTGCAATCAAAACCACAGCAGAACTATTGAGCATCCAGACTGAATGAATCCACAGTTTTGAACGAACCGAGTGAGTCAGTGATTCAATTTGCTTTGCTTGTGAATGAATTAGCTGTTTGAACAAATCAAGTGAGTCAGTGATTCAGTGACTCTTCATAAAGAGTCACTAGCTTCGTTTCTGAATGAATCAGCCTTTTGAACGAACCGAGTGAGTCAGTGATTCAATTTGCTTTGTGAATGAATTAGCTGATTGAACAAATCAAGTGAGTCAGTGATTCAAATGACTCTTCATAAAGAGTCACTAGCTTCATTTCTGAATGAATCAGCCTTTTGAACGAACCGAGTAAGTCAGTGATTCAATGACTCATTTATAGAGTCATTTGCTTTGTTTCTGAATGAATTAGCTGTTTGAATGAATCGGTTCAGTAAATGATTCACTCATTAAGAGTGGCAGTTTTAGTTTTTATATTTAGAGTGTCATTTAAATTTTTAATGTCATATTTCAATGTTCTTTAAAAAAATGAAATTTATTATCATTATTTATTCCATGTTGAATCAAAATGTGCTTTTTGTAATGTCTATTCAATGCATTTCTCATTTAACATGACAGTGACTTATTATGATCTTCTGGTGGGTCATTTCTCAGTCCAAATTTATGTGCAAATAATTTGCGATTAATTTGATTAATTAACCAGCAAATAATGTAATTAATGAGATTAAACATTTTATTTGCTTGAGGCCCTATAAATTCTAAACATGCACACAGGCCGTTTCTAATGCACCTGCGCATCTGTCTCTCTCTGTCTCTGTCTGTCTGGTGTTTTTAGGTCGGGATGGTTCAGCGTGACATCAGGCACCTGTCGCTCCCATTACAGCACTCAGGAAGCAGCTCAATGCACAGGGTACAGTGTGTGTGTGTGTGAGTGTGTGTGTGTGTGTGTGTGTGTGTGTGTGAGACCAAATGTCCCCACAAGGATAGTAAAACCTGAAATTTTTGACATTGTGGAGACTGGCCTGTGGTCCCCACGAGGGGAAAAAAATGATTCAAAATAGTAAATGATGTTTATCTGAAAGTGTAAGAATGCAAACAGGTTTTCTGTAAGGGGTAGGTTTAGGGTTAGGGGATAGAAAATATTGTTTGGTCAGTA
>JAFVLL020015352.1:0-43478 GCA_021397915.2 Tor tambroides
ATTTAATACACGAGTTTCACAATTTGAGTTGAATTACTGAAATAAATGAACTTTTCCACGACATTCTAATTTATTGAGATGCACCTGTATACTCTCATTCCGGCGTAATAATCAAGGAACTTTACGCAGTGCCTGAAAGTAGTCCCCGACTATATCATATCTAGTTACCTAGCTGGGGACTACTTTTCAGGCGCTGCGTAATATCATTGCGCCTGCTGCACCCATGGTACGGCAGCAAAGTTCCTTGATTATTATGCCGGAATGAGAGTATAGTTCCTAGCCATATAGTAAAATGAGCCTATTTTCAAAAAATGTGGAGTGTTCCTTTAAGTTTCTCTTGTTCAGAATGTGCTATCTCATGTAGGTGGTCCGGGCCAAAAGAAACGTGGACGGGGACGTCCTCGAAAATCCGAAAGCAGGGCGCGAGCGGTCTCTGAGGTCAAGAAGGAGGAGCCACCAGAAGAGGAAGAAGATGACATCATTGATGCAGGTGCTCTTGATGATCAAGGTTAGTGAACAGCAGTTTGCGTACTCTATATTTAATTTCCTCTTTTTTTTAATTTATCTGCATTTTGCATTTAGGCGACAGTGATTATAAGCCAGCTGATGAAGAGGCCAGGTCCAGATTGGCTTCCAGTCACAGCACTCCTCCTCCTTCCTGCTCTTCATCATCTTCCTCTACCTCACGGAAACGGCCCCGCAGGGCGGTGGGGCCACCACGCAAATTCCTTCCTGACTCAGGTCAGTGTTAATTCAGCTTTTTAGGTCTACGAAGTATAATGAAATATTATAAAAATGTATCTACTTCACAACGTGCATAGGTCTGAGATAACTCTTATTTTCACCTGTGTATAAAACAGAGTCGCCAGCAGCAACTCAAACAAGCAATGCAGGGGACCCTCAAGCTCCTGAAGAAGCAAGTTCGTCTGGATTGGAGAATGGATCTTCCTCACTATCCAATGGGTCGGCAGTGGAACCAGCCGTCAGCCAGTCAGATTCAGAAAACAAAGATCCCTCATCAAACACAGGCCCTGATGACCTGGAGTTTTTGCCCAAAAAAAGAGGCAGACCTTCTAAACGATTCCTTCAAAAGAAGTACAAAAAGTACATGAATCGCAAGTAAGTAGTGCCTGTACTACTCTTTGACCATCCACAACATTTGATTAATTTGACTTGTCTGTTTGACACACAGAAATATCTTAGAAAACCTTATAATCCATTTAAAACGCATTCTGTTTCATTCATCTTTTTTAAAGCAAGTACTACAGATCCCTTAAGCCTCTGCTAAGACCTCATAATTGCTGGATCTGTGGCTCTCGCTTTCTGTCGCAAGAGGATCTCCGATTCCATGTGGATTCTCATGAGGGAAATGACCCTGAATGCTTTAAGTGCCTGCAGTGCAGCTACCGCTGCAAACGGTGGTCTTCACTAAAGGTAAGAAGTAGAGTCCTTCATCTGACAATCCATAAATTCATAAATCCATAAAAACTGCATTTTATTCACTTTCAGTAAAGAAACTTTTAAAAACAATTTTTAATGTAATTTAAATAATTGTATAATATGTGCTAATGCCAAAATAAATGTATATAACTATAAAATTGATGTATGTGTCCTATAGGAGCACATGTTCAATCATGAAGGTACAAAACCATACAAATGTGAGATGTGTGATTACTCCAGTGTTTATAAGAAAGACGTGATCCGCCACTCAGCTGTCCACAACAAAAGCAAGTAAGAATTGAGCGTGTCTCCTTTTCATAAATCACTCCTCATGAATTTTATTTTGTCAAACCCTTGAGGTTGTCTATGATAGTGTGCTTTTAAAAGATTTTTGTCTCTCCTCTTGAAATTGTAAAATATTGAAATTTAAAATTCACATATGACATAAACTGATTATAGTATAAATTAATGTTCTTGTTTCTTCTCTTTTAGGAGTCGAAAGACAGATATGGTAAGATTCAAGATGTGACATGATGTATCAGTTTAAGTTAGCTTTGAGTGGTTTGATGAGGAAAAGTTTTCATGCAACAGCAGTCTTGCATCAATCCTTCACAGGTTCCCAAAGTGTCTGAGTTTCCATGCCCCATCTGCTGTCGCGTATATCCCATGCAGAAACGCCTGACACAGCACATGAAGACACACAGCACAGAGAAACCTCACATGTGTGACAAGGTAAAGTTCTTGTATGTACCTAGGTGTGTGAATTTTGTTAAACTAGTTTTGATGAATCAGTGAATAATCTAAGCAGCACTGATAAAAAAAATAGTCTGTACAGTCTATATTGGTTCACAATGGTTTTGTGAAATGCAGCCCTGGATATTTGCTATGTTCACACTGTTTGCTTTTCAGTGTGGGAAATCCTTCAAGAAGCGCTACACTTTCAAAATGCATCTTCTCACGCACATACAGAACTGTGGCAACAGCACGTAAGTGAGATGTCAGGATGTCAATGTAACTGTCTGCTCCTCTTAAAAACTGAACTCCACTGGTTAACATAATGTAAAGGCAGCTATTTTTCTCCTCTCCTGTGTCAGGTTTAAATGTGAGTTCTGTGAGTACACCTGCAATGACAAGAAGCACCTGCTTAATCACCAGCTGTCCCACACCAATGACAAACCATTCAAATGTGAAGAGTGCAAATACTCTACGAGTAAAGAGGATTTCCTGGTGTCCCACATTGCCATTAAACACACTGGTGAGTTATGTAACTGTTAAGAATGTTTAAATATTGGTTGTAGAAAGCTTTCCTGATCATATCTGTCCATCTTTACCTACTGACCAGGTGAAAAGCCCTTCTCATGTGACATGTGCCACTTCACAACCAGACACAGGAAGAACCTGCGGCTGCATGTGCAGTGTCGGCACCCCGAGGCCTTCGATGAGTGGAGCCAATCCCACCCAGAGGAGCCAATTCGCCGGCGCCAGACATCTGTTTTCTCCGTGCAGCAGATTGAGGAACTGAGATTGCAGCATGAAACCCAGGAATTTCAAGGGACCATTGTACGTACATAGATATGAATTTTGATGCCCTTGTATTTATCAGAATAGAAGAAAATAACAGCATCCATGTGTGTGTGTATATATATATATATATATATATATATATATACATATATAATATTTGTTTTACATCTAAAGGTAACAGTGGACCCCATTACTCTCCAAACCATGGAGTCCATAGGGAAAACATCTGTATCTCAAGATGCACTGGGAAACACTACCATCATTTATGAGCAAGGTTAGTAGAAAATTTATCAGTGATTGGAACACACCTAAAATATATGGTGTGATTATGAATTCATCTATACATATTTCATCATTCACCTTATTAATATACAGTGTTACATCTGATCTTTACCCTCCCTCACAGCCCAGACTACAGACCTCTCAGCCCAAAATGCTCTAGATCTGCTGCTGAACATGAGTAACGCCAGAGAACTGCAGGTACTGTGCTGACACATTCGCATCATCTACTGGAATATAAAATAATGTTAGAAATGTATAATGTGTATGACATTTATTGGACGAAGAGGTACCAGTAAGTGAATTAAAGTCATATCTATAAAAGTAAAATGTCAATTTGGAAATTTTTGAATGATACTAATTTTAACAACAGAACTATAGGCCAATGAAACGACAAAACTATAGGCCAATACTGGTTTGTGTGCAATCAAATCACTGTTTTGCCTTTGAATTGTGCTTTAAAATGTGCAGATTTCAGAGACACCCCTACAAAAGGCAAAAAAGCTATTTTAGTGTTACATTCATAATATAATAACAATAATATATATTAAATACTTTCCATTGAACATGTCTGGATTGGATCTGTTAGTTGAAAGTTTAACGGCCCTAGAAAAGCACAATTAAAGAAAAGTAATAAATATTGTTATATAAGTTTATATTTGTACTATAACAATAAGAAATAAAAATGTTATAGAAAACAATAAAACATTTTGTGATATTATTACAAAGTATAAATTATAGACTGAAAAATAGACTAAAAGTTCAGTTTAGCAGAAACCGTGCTACTTTGTCTTTGTCAGAAAAAATGGCAAGTTTTCTTTCCAAAAAAAGCTTTTCTTGTTTTTCTTTTAATGCATATGTACATAGACTTCATGAGTACAAAACATCAGACATGCTTTACACATAGGAATTTTATTTTAGGTTAAGGAATTCTATTTTAGATAACGTACAATGCAATGAATACTATATCAGCCATAATAATGATATCAGCCTTTTTATGATTATAGCTTATTTGTTCAGCTGTATCTCTAACAATCATCACCATGTTAAACTGAAATTATATTACTGTATTATATCTATCGATATTTTAATTTTTTGTGATAAACTGATCACTCTTCTCAGGTGGCAGTGTTGAAACCAGATGGTAAGACCCTGGAGACGGGGTCATGGACCGGAGCTGACTCTGGGAGTGAAGGCTCATCCTTGCAGGCTCAAAAGATCGTCACATTCCATGTGTCAGAGAACGGCGAAACTCTGGTGCAGGAGGCGTTTGAGACGGCTGCAGGGACCGTGGAGCAAGAGGAGACAACGGATGTGTCGCAGGAGGTGCCACAGATTGGCATCGGTACATACGAGGGAGCAGATTTCAGTGTGGTGGAGCAGGCCTCCGAAGAGACAGCACACGGGTACTACTGAATGTCAAAAACTTTAATTCCTTTTAATGGCATATAAATCCTTTAAGATGATGCATGTATGTTTGGCAGCAGTTTAGAGGAACCCTCAGCAGAGCCTCAGGTCATGGAAGTGAGCACCGAGCCCTTGTCCATCTCTACACCTCTCAAAGAGAATAAAGAGAAGTTTTATTTGAGCTCAGGCTTGACCGATGGAGTCCTGCAGCAGGTAGAGGTGAGACTCGGTTTTGTTACTTCTCAGATAGAATAACCAGTTGTGTTCCTTCCCAATGGAAAGATTAATTGACAGAATTCTCCTCCTGCAGCTAAGCAGTGAAGCTCCAGGTTCCCCTCCTCTGTGTCCATCACCCCCTTCTCAACAGCTCAACACCAAACGCTTTTCCTGCCGCATCTGCATGGAGGCATTCCACGGCCGCTCGGACATGGAGAACCACAAGAGGGCGCACATAGACCCCAAAACATTCAAATGCCCTGACTGTGAATTTACAGCACCTTCTTGGCCAGAAGTCAAGGTGTGTTGGTCATATGGTTTGAGTTTTAATTCAGTATCTATCTGACCTCTACAAAACCATTTTTGTTGTATTAAATGCTTTTTTTAATAATATATTTATTTTTACAATCCTAGTCTCACATGGCCATGCATGCATATTTGAGGCCTCATAAATGCAACAGCTGCAGTTTTGCCTCTAAAAACAAGAAGGACCTGAGACGCCACATGATGACACACACCAACGAAAAGCCTTACGCCTGTCAAGTCTGTGGCCAGAGGTAAGTACAATTGAGAAATTATCATTAAAATGATAATAGAATTGATTTATCAGAGAATTTGTGCTGCTTAGATCACTGCTTATACAACACTTCCGCCACTTCCTCCTCTTTAAGGTTTAACCGTAACGGCCATCTGAAGTTCCACATGGAGAGGCTTCACACTCAGGACCCCTCGCCCCGTAAAACCCGCTCTGTCCCCTCTCAGCAGACCATCATCGTTAACAGTGATGAAGAAGCTTTAGCCACACTGCAGAGTAAGTGCTGACTCTCATAGTGAGATTGTATTTTGTTTATATAGAAATAATGGATTCACACAGCCCTATTCTGATTATCTGACATGTCTTGTCAAAATCATTTTTACTTATGCCTTTATAATATTTCTTTTTCCTGTGTTGTTCAGATCTGCAGGCGGGTCAGACAGTCATCAGTCCAGAGAGGTTGCAGCAGGCTTTAGGTCAGGAGCACATCATTGTGGCTCAGGATCAGACTCTTTCTGACCAGGTATTGTACTTTTGCACAATGCACACAGTCTCATTCCCATCCTCTATGTGATTGACACTTTTTGGCCAACAGAGCAGCTTGTTAATATTTAATGTATGTATAATACAGAACATTTTGCATGTTTTTGACAAAATTTTGCATTTCTTAGGAGGAGGCAACCTATATTCAGCAGATCACAACAGTAGATGGACAGACGGTACAGCACTTAATGACTGGAGACAATCAGGTCACTGAGGTACAATGTATTTTCTAAGGCTTTATTCAGAAAACCAGTAAAATTATATGCACACTACCAGTCAAACATTTGGAATTTGGGGGTTTTTTCAAGTAAAAGAAGTTAAAGCTTTCATACAGTAAAGACATTAAATTGAGCAAAAGCAAATGTAAAGACATTTATAATGTTACAAAAGATTTCTATTTCAAATAAATGCTGTTCTTTAACTTTACATTCAACAAAGAATCCTGAAAAAAAATCCACAGAAATATTAAGCAGCACAGCTGTTTTCAACAATGATAATAATAATAAGAAATGTTTCTTTAGCACCAAGTCAGCATATTAGAATGATTTCTGAAGGATCATGTTATGTGACACTGAAGACTGGAGTAATGACTGCTGACAATCCAGATTTGCCATTGCAGAAATAAATTACATTTTAATATATTATATAAAAATCCTTAAAAAAACCTTTGGAACTGTAGTGTGTGTGTATGTGTGTGATAAGCAAACACATTCAAGACCTTCATTTGAACTTGTGTTCAGTGCCCTCTTCTGTCTTGTATTTTCTCAGGTCCAGTATATCATCTCTCAGGATGGAGTTCAGCACCTGCTTCCACGGGAATATGTGGTGGTATCTGATGGAAACCACATTCAGGTTAGTATGTGCTCTTTCCATCATTCATGACCCAAGGGTCCAGAATTCCTCATGGTTGTTGATGAACAGTTCTCTGATGGCTGTGAACAGACTCACCTGATCTGTTACTGCAGCCTGAAAAGCATTTTCATTATCATTTGTGGTCTGTAGGATGTTATATTTCATCATGATGACAAAGAATTCTGATTGTGAATTGCAGATGGAGGATGGACGGATCGCTCACATTCAATATGAGCATGACGGGACGTTTCTGCAGGAGCAACAGGTTGAGCCCAGAGCAGATTACACAATTTTTTTATGTTACAGCTTATATACTGCATTCAAGAATTACAGTAATTACAGCATGATAACTTAGAGATTCTACTTTGAGTTTTAGACGTTTTTCATGTCTTTAGACTTGAAATTATTTGATTCTAAGGAACGTAATGCTAAATGGATCCATATGCAGCTTTGTTGACAATGACGGCGTATGAAACCTCGAAATGCTATTTTAATAAAGTGACATCAGTCAGGAACATAATATCATTGAAAAATGTAGCGTTAGTAAGAAATCTTTAGTGTTTTTTTATGCTCCATAAAGCTGCATTTATTTGTTCAAAAATAGACCGTAAAACAGTAATATACAATTTAAAATAACTGTTCTGTTTTGTCAATTTTATTAAATTGTAACATGTAATTTATTCCTGTAATGTAGCTGAATTTTCAGTAGTGTCAAATGATCCTTCAAAAACCATTCTAACATATGTATTTTAAACTATGCTTAATATTTTTGTGGAAAACATGCTAATTTTTTTCAGTATTCTTTAATGAATAGAAAGTTGAAAAGAACAGAATTTAATGAAATAGTAATCTTTTTTAACAATTTAATAGTCTTAACTGTCACGTTTGATCAATTTAATGCATTTGGATCATTGATTTCTTAAAAAAGAAAGACATTACTATTTATAAGACATTTCTACATTACCTAACTGGATTTAACAGTGAAAATGAATGTGATGCATAATGTATTTATTTAATCTGATTCATGAGTAAATCTCTTGTGTGTTGTGTGTCAGATTGCTCTGTCTCAGGATGGACAGATCCAGTACGTCCCCATCACTGCCGAGCAGCAGGTTGTCGCCCATGAGGACCTGGAGGCAGCCGCCCATTCCGCTGTCACTGGTATGACCTTGCACCTTCACACTTACCTAGGAGTTTTATTCACTCAAAAACCAAGAACAGAACGTTTTAATGCTACAACCTTCTGGTGATGTTTAAGAGAATCAGAGTTGATGTAAGTGATGTGTGTTTGTGTGTGTAGCTGTTGCAGATGCAGCCATGGCTCAGGCTCAGACGGTTTACACCGAGGCCACACCTGAACAACTGGAGCAGCTGCAGCAGCAGGGCATCCAGTATGACGTCATCACTTTTACTGAGGAGTAGAAACGAGACACACACACACACACACACAGATCATCTGAGGCTTGTCTCAGATGACTGCAGTGGACTCTGCAAACTCTGACGGTCACAAGTAACAGTTGTCTTCTTCCAGAGTTATTCAGTTAGAGGGTGACTGTACAGTTAGATCCTCTCTGAAAATTATACGACTCATGCCTTTGTAAATATTTAAAGCAGTTTATCTTTGTGTGCCTACTATGTTTTGCCTTGTAAAGAAAAAGAAACGCAAAAGCCAAGAGCTGCCTGTATAGAAAATCCCTGTATTTAATTCTATGTGTCGCTGTAATGTGCTACGATGGATGCTGCTTCAGTGATGGTGTGCAAACAGTAGACCGGAGGATTGACGTCACATTGTCATGAAACAGTTCCTAGCTGTAGCTGAAGTGCTTATAAAGGAGGGTTGATGATTTGTTTTCATTTTGCATGAAACGTACTGTTTCATCATTAGCTTCTTAAGTTTTAGAGATTTGTTTTTCTTTCAGATGGCTACAGAAAGGAACTTAAAATGCATACCAAATAAATCACAACCTCTTTATCTGAACTGATTGTTGGTTTTCTTGAAGTCATCATGCTACAGTTCAGGTTTTACAAAGATATCGGAAATGATCATCGGGAATGGAGTGTAATAGAATATGAAAACGTGTAACATTAATTGAACTTGTGTACATTATTAAGACATCTTGCATGAAACTTGAAGACATGAATATCAAGCTGTGTTAGGTTAGAAGAAATGAAATCAAATGAAAGCGTTAATCTCTTCTGCATTTGCATCTGATTTTATGCGCTGTACCAAAGATCAGGACCATCCCAATTAAAAGGTGGGTTTTTGTTCACTTGGTTGTGACATCTGTTTTAAAATTTAATGTATGTTAACGTGTAATGATGTGGACTGTCATTGTATTATCATTACAGTAAATGCAATTTTCATTTGTTTTACAGACCAAGGGTGGAGTCAATATGACTTTCTATTGTATTCAATCAATTTGCAGATGTAAGTATTAAATTTAACCCTGAATATTTATTTAACATCGGTGATGAATCTTCTGTAGATGAGACCTTTACAATTTCCAAAATATAATTTTTTTTGTTAACAAGTGCTTGATTAACAAATACATTTTAACAACACCATCTGACAACAAAACAAGGCGAGATTTCCTGTTGATTTTTTTTTTCTCGAGTATTCGGCATGGTCTCGTATTTCAATAGTTTGTTCCTCGATTTGAAAAGAGATTAAAATAAAATTTAATTTGGGAACACTTAGATCAAAGGGAAATATTAGATGGAAATGAAAAAAAAAAAAGCTGAGAATGGTTCTTGTTTTTTTGTTTTTTTTTTTTGTTAATGAAAATTATGGCATTAAATCTGCTATTAGACTGAAACCGTTTCTAGAACATACATTTTTCCATATTTAAAATAAATACCAGGATTGCTGTAGATAAATTATAAAAATGTTTATGAATTAACCTTAATTGTTTTACTTTGTACTAAATGTACCTTTATGGATAATAAAATAATTTGATTTAAATTCTCATAATAATCCTACAAATGAAATGATGTTGTCAAGCAGCAATAAACAATGGGATTATGCCTATCATCTTTATTTTTATCATCGCTAAAAAGCTTGCTGTAAATTTGATCAGTTGGGGTGCTCCCCCTTTGTGAATAATAGAGGACAAGCTGCCTCTCTGTATAGAGGAAGAATATTCATCACTAGTTATGATGGAGAATTTGAAGTAAAAATGATGAACCTGATGTGGCGTCAGAGGCTTCCCTGCCACCTATCAAGATGTTCAAGTTACAGTTAAGACCTGGAACCATTTCTAAATTAAACCTTCTGCATTCATTGATTAATCATTAGGAAATCTGAAGCATCATAAATGAGAATTAGTATCAGCTGTCTTATATGCTGTGTGTTGGTCATGCTCATTTGGAGATTGTATTCTTATAGTTGTTAAATAATAAATTGTGAAAATAAATATTATATTCTTCATTAAAAGACTTAAAAAATCTCAGTGGCATAAACACAACTCCCCTACCAACAAAGCTGCCCATTAAACCAGCAGTCTGGACACCTTCTACAGCCATTGTTTTGGAGAACGACACAGAGAAACTCGGGTATAGCTTATATAAAGCCCTTAAAACTACAGCTCGGTTGCGACCTCATGTTGTTCCATGACACACAAAAGAAGATATTCTGAAGAATGTTGGGGTCCAAACAGCAAAAAAATAAAATAATAATAAATAATTCATTCTAAATTATTCAAAATTTCTTTTGTTTTCTGTAGACGAAAGTCATACAGGTGTAGAATGACATTAGGTAAAGTAAATGACGATTTTGGACAAATTCATTAATATTTTAATATTCATTAACCTCTGTAACATAACATGTTAATCAGTGACAGCTGGAGAACATACTACACGCTAGCGGCTGTTCTCAGTAGTGTGGTGTTTGCTGTCGTCTCTGCGACACTGCTTGTGTTGCTTCTAATGACTTGGAAGAAGAAATCCACAGGTTGGTAGAACCAAAATACTTAACATTTGCAAGTTAGTGTGCAGTTATATATCCTCTCTATACACAAATTTGTTATCTTCTGACCTGCACCTCTACTGGTGTGCGTGTGCTTGATTATTTCATTAAGAACCAAAGTACTCAGCAAATTTGAATACTAATGTGACCAGCTCTTAAATCTAGTGAATGAACATAATTTATGATTTTCACACTCGGGTAAATATGGAAATATGGGGGGGGGGGGTCAAATGGACTATAAACAGGTCAAATGGACTCATGATCAAATCACAGTCTGACAGTATTTGTCTCCATTTCTTCTTCTCATCTTCCATTGCCCAGGTCTAGTAGTAATTATCAATTATAATGGGATTCCTGATTCAAATGTTTTGTAACAGCAGCTTGAAAAACTTTACTTTTTCACTCTTGGCCTGTAGTATGTTACAGCTTCATCAATGAAACAATATAAACTCACTGTGATTTTCTTCTCACAATGACTATGAGAATGACGGTTCTGCAGAAACAATGAATGAATGAATGAATGAATATTTTCAGCTTTATAGGAAATAAGTATTTGACAATTTTTAAATATTTATATTTTTCACTGTATAAATGAGGCATTATTTGTTTAAATACATAGCTGAATTTTATTGGGTCTGTGGCATTAAAAATTTAAAAACCTTAGAAGCCACTACTTTGTTACTTTAAGCAGTACAAACAAAACACACCAGTTGTGAGAATATATTTAACAATATTTTGTGACTATTTGTGCTGTAGCTACAATTGATTATTTAATATAATTTATCATTTGTTCTCAATTAATGCAAGCATCACGTTTTTTAGTTTAGTGGTGTAACTGGATTGAGGGTGCGAAAGAGAACTTGAACTCGACATACTCGACAACACACAAAGTTGAGACATACACTGCTTATGATGAATAAAGATCTTTCAAAAAATCTTTCAAACTCTATTCAAGCCCAACAGACAATTTAGAGGTAACATTTCTATCTGTCATGACTATACAAAACTTTGATGTGGTTGTCAAGTTTAAGTGGTTTTTCATATACTACTGAGATTGCAGTCAAAATTATTTTCTGATACGTTCAAAAGGCTGTACTTCCTTTTTCTGTCAGTTGTTCGTCATGGTCTTAGGTTGTTCCTCAATTTGACAGGAAAGGAACATAAAGTTCATCAGAGTCAGTTCAGCTTTTTAAAGAATATTTGAAATATTAGAGAGGAAAATGAAGCTGATTTTCTTCCTTCTTGTCCTCTTGAAGAATGGTGAGAATGATTCTTGATTTTTCTGTTCTTTATAGAAGCTCAAGGAGCTAAATCTGTCATTAGACTAAAAGTTAAAGTTTAAAAGCAGGCATTTTATCTATTTTAGCTGCATTTTAAAAAGTTATGGGTTAACCGTAAAATAACTGTATAATTTTCATAATAAAACAATATTTATATAAGCAGTGATTATAGATGGAATTGTGTTCTCAGTTTTAAAATAAGAAAACATTAATGTTCAGTAAATGTTTTTCAGGAATGAATTCAACAGAAGGACTCCAAGTGATTTCTTCAACAGATAGAATTATTTTAAAATATTTCTTTCACCCAAATGATTATAGTTATGAAAAAGCTTGCTGTAAGTTTTATCAGTCAAAGTGCCTGCAGTTTGTGAATAATAGAGGACAAGCTGCCAACATGTATCAAGGAAGAATATTTATCACTAATTACAATGGAGTATTTGAAGTAATAATTATAGATCTGAGCGCAATGGATGCTGGCACGTATGGATGTGGTTTCAGAGAGCTCCCTGCCACCTATGAATATGTTAAAATTACATTTTCTGGTAAGATTTTCTGTTGCTAAATGTTCAGTTTAATAGAAGCAGCCATTAATAAAAATAATCAAATTAATAATAAAAAAAATGTTTATATATGTGTGTATATATAAGAATCCTCCTATAGAACCCTCCATCAGACCAGCAGACCAGCAGTCTGGTCCTCTTCTTCTCCCTCTCCACCCACTCTATCTGAGGATGATGCAGAGAAACACAGGTACATTTTGTCACAACCATGAACCCTTTACAGTTCCAACTCTTAACCGTTATTGATCTGTGTAACATAATACATTAAGCAGTGACAGCTGGAGAACATCCTACATGCTAGCTGCTGTTTTAAGTGTTCTGGTGTTTGTTGTCATCTCAATGACACTGCTTGTGTACCGTCTAAAGACCAGGAAGAAGAAATCCACAGGTAGGTGAATGGACAGTGATTATTTTCATTTATCTAAGGAATTTTTGGCTGAACACATTTTCTTTTCACGCCTACAGATAAAAGTGAAATTTGTGGTTCTCCTAACGCCGCCCTGGTAAGCAGTTTATACATACTGTATTTTCTCTATTGACTCAAGACCATATGGATTCAGTCCCTACATATGCATATGTGATGGATGGATGAATGGATTGAAAGATTGATTCTGAAATGTCATCAAACCTTGTCTGCTCAACATCTCTCCACAGGAGCAGAATGGCATCATCTACTCTATGGTGGACTTTAAGCCCCACCAGGATCCATCTGAACTTTATGCCAATTTGCAGATACACAACCCAAAGGACTCTGATGCTTCTTCAAACTCTACAGTCACAGTAGAGGAAAGTGTAGAATATTCCACTATTATGAGAGCACCGGCATAAACATTTGCATAAACTGTTTTCATTGCTTTGATTTGTTTTTGTTGTGGTTGCTTATGTTTTCTTGAGGGATTTTTTTTTTAATGAGATTTAACAATATTATTAATTTAACACGGATACTGCAGAAGTTTTTTATTCTTGAAAATTTCATTATGATGATAAATGCCTGAAAATGTGTAGAGGTAAAATGTACTATCAAAAAATGTGTAACTCTTTACTCTAAATCCATTTGGATATTCGACTCATGTGGGTGATTGACCTAGAAGGACATGAAACACAAAGGATGACAATTTGTGATGCAGTAATTATGGCTGCAATCATTTTATTTTGGATGAACAGAGAAAGTTTCAATTACGAAACTGTAATTAGATGTCGAAAATCAGTGAAAACCAGATTTTGCAATCCTGTACTTAGCAACAGTTAGACCCATCAAAATCCAGAAATAGTCTTTGAGCGAGGCAACATAAACATGTGGTGACGCATGTTGTGTGTCATGCATTATGTTAGTATTGAATACGATTTAAGGGACACTGGATTAATCAAGGCCACTCAAATGAATCAAGACTAGGCCTACCACCTTCCATAAACCACATACCAATAAATTCAGCAATGACATTTTATGGCACCCTTGCTTTGTCTTCATCCAGCTCCTAGGCAGTTTGTTGACCTGTCTATAGCAGGTCTCAGGGGTGAAGAGAATTCCATTCCATTCATTGTTCCATTTCAGAGGAACAATCTTTCATGTTATTTTTGCAAAATCTCCGAACTGAAACTCAGATTGAACCGGTCATTCAAAAGTGTTAGAGACTGTTAAACAGAAGTGAAACTTAAAAAAGAGGAGTCATATTTTCTTTATACATCTTGAATAAACAAATAGAAAATGACTGTGACTGTTGTGTGCAACAAGTACAATATGTTTTAGATAGCCTGCTAATTTAATATTGACCACCATTCTTAAAATCAAATTCTGAGACCTGATTATTCAAGGTTGGTTATAAACAGTTGTGTTGACACCCTAATGCATGGTAAACAATGACCATTTATTTTATTTTCAATATTTTATTATTGTATTTTAATGTTTTGTATAGAAATTTTCATTTAAATTAATTTGGAATATTACAAGATTACAGCATTTAATGCCATTTCTACAGTTATTTTGCTTTCTGGACAAAATAGTATACATATTTATTTATTAAGCATCAGATATTTAATATGAAACGTGTTTGTTTCATATTCACACACCCAGCACATACTCACACAGTGAGAAAAGCACAAAGACCATTCAGACTGATAATAATTTAATTACCATAATTAAGCCTTCAACAAATTCACAGCATATTGAAGAAAATATGATTCCCGCCTAAGCACATTCCTTACAAAATGTCTGTTTGCCTGTGTGCTCACATAAGGTGATGAAACTAACATTGTTTTTTTACTATCAAGTGTAGTGGATGCCAAGGTAAACCAGTGATTCTGAGGTAGACCTTGTGCCACGGTGGATAATGTATGTCAGCATTTCTGGGGCAGCTGGATAACAGTATTTTTGTAGTGCAAAGTGCATGAGAGTGAAAAATGAACATGACCAGAAAGGTGCTATGGCACTTGTTATTAATCTTCTTGTGCTGTTCCTTTTCAAGTATTCCCCACCTTCATTTGTCTCTTTCTCACATGTTTCCAGTGTTAAAAGTCTATGTTTTTGAAGTCGCTGGTACAGCGATATCTGTTGTCGCTGTACCTGGTGCAGACCAGATGTGGCAGGCAGGGGCAAGTGTGATGTTGTCTCTTGCCGGGAAAAGGAACCTGCAGTCAAAACACAGTTAACTTCATAGTTACTAGATTATATCGGCAATGCATTAATTATGAAAACATAAATTGTGAATTATTTACATTTTGTGTGTATTTTTTTTTTTTAAGTCTTACTGCTGTAAATATATCATTTTAACTGAATCTTTTCAGCCGTTAGGTTAGCTAATCAAGATACATTACAAAACTCTATAGGCTTAGGTTTCTGTTTAAGGATCTTGTCAGTTTTACTAGTCATCAATGAGTCACAAACGCCCTCCAAATCCATTTCTCCTTGCCTCGGAACCTCAGCTGAATGGCAAAGCTTCTGTATCTCCGTATCAGTCTGAGACTGTCTGACAGAGTGATAAACAGCCCTGATCTGTGAGACATTCGATCGATATCAGTTACTCTTATCAGCAGATTCTTTTATAGCCTTTCTCAGTCATCTCTGGCAATCACCCATGTTTACTCCAGGATCCGATCAGCTGTTTAAAATAAGATTGCAAACTTGTTTCCAATGAGTTTCTTTTTACTTAAAATCGAGCAGCTCCCAATGACTTCCACAGTGTCAGTGTGAGAAAAAAAATTCTATGGAAGTCAATGGTTTTTCTTTTATGTTCAACAGAAGAACGAAACTCACACAGGTTGGGGACAATTTGAGGGTGATTAAATGATTTAAATTTTTGGGTAAACTATCCCTTTAAGAGTTCATTGACCGTCTGTATTAGATGTATTGTCCGGTCTGACTAGTCTAAGATAAAACTGTCTTTCTCTTTTGATCTTTCCTCTGTTTATCCCCTGGTTTTCTTTCACTTCTTATAACAGTTAGGCCTGGGTTGCCTCAGGTCAGCCAGTCAAATCACTGCTTTCATATTCCGGAGGGGTTTCTCATGGCTGTGTGTATCTGTATACCTTGTGGCTGTACGGGTGGCATTCGTCTCCTTCCAGCCCCTGTGGTGTGCACATACGCAGGCCTCTGAGCCACAGACTCACAGCACAGCACAGCCCCACACCGCACTGCACATCCCTGTCACATGCCTGACACACAAACACAACACAACATCACTCACATACAGTATGGCATTCATTCCCAGTGCATAGAAGATCTTGCCCTGCATGGCTTTGTTAAAGTATTTGTTAATGTGTAAAAAGAGAGAGGTTAATTTGTACGAATGATAAAGTATTTGCTTTTTTAAATGTATCTACTCTGTTCCAAGAGTGCCAATTCAATGCTTTTATAAACATTCTGTCTGGATTTGATTTATAAATAAATTTAAATTATGCCTCTCTTTGTTGTTGTTTTTTTTTCTATGATTTTTCCCAGAACTATCAAAACCTGTGGCAGTCAGAAAAGCTCAGGTGTCTCATTAAAGAGAGAGGAAGCTACTTTCTTGGTAAGTCTCTTTTCACACACCCCTGTTAAAATTTTTTTACATTTTTTTTATTTTTTAACATTTTTACATTACAAACATCATTTAAGTGAATCAGTGCAATAGTAATGTTTAATATTGTACATGAAATGACAATGCTAAATGATATCCAGTTAAATATGAGTTAAATGGAGGATGTTAATTGGGGCTGTAAAAGTATAGGGCAAAAAAGGTTGGGGAAAAAAAACATGTCAAAAATATGTGATAGAAATGCCAAATTAATGTGGACAAACTTTGTAAAAATTTCAAAAATTTGATTATAAAGAAATTGTTTAGATTATTAATTGATATTATTATTAAAAAAAAAAAGAATTTCTAATACAATTACGTTTAATTTGACATATTGGCTTACGAGCAAACATGCTTTTTAAACAATTAGTCTTAACAAGCAAAATTAAGGCAAATCATAAATGAACTGAATCCATTTGGGGGATAAGCAAACCTCCCGCTTACTTTAAACATGATTGATTATGTATAATTGCATAAATAAATGATCAGTTCAATTAAGACATCATTAAATAATACAATGAAAAGTAAATCCTGTGAGATGATTTGTCAGACTTACCCCTGTGATGACGGCACATCTGCACCAGCTCAGGGACAGCAGGAGCACGGACAGAATCAACACCCTGCTCATAGCAGCAGCGGGACACTAACACTAAAAGCTTGATCGTTCTTTTTTGTGTTTTTCTAATTCTCCCTATTGATCTCTATTCTGTCCTGTGGAGCTCCTGGAGGATTTAGTATGGCCCTGAGATGATTGTTCTTGTCCTCCTGTCTCAGAGTGTGGAGTCTTTGGTAACTTCTGAAATAAGGTCTGAGGTCTGGCTCTGTCTCTCTCTCTTTCTTTCTCCATCTCTCTTTCTCTTTATGTCCCCTCGCCCCTCTCTTCCCCCCACCCACACCTCCGCAGGGACTTCGTCATCTCTTTCTGTATGACGCTGGACCGGATGATGGAGAAGAGACCTCACTGGACGTTTCACTTCAAGCAAATCCTTCCTAATGACACCAGCTAGAGTAGCACATTTTTTCATTGGATTTGTGTGGTTATAAATCAGCTGAGTTAAATTTAGAACAGCATTATTTTTGTCTTATATGCCCCCAAAGCCCCATCAATAAGGCTCAAGCACACCTGCTCATATTGTCAACTCATTTTATACTGAATATCATTTAAAATAAGAAGTTATTTTACAATTTAATAAAATCACAGCTGATATATGAGTGGAAAAAAAGGTTTACATATATTCTGGTATGAGAGTCAACCACACTAATTTATAAGAACATGCAAAACAATATTTTGTTTATTCACTTTTTATTTTATTTCCTTAAAATAACTTTTATAGGTTTTATAGGTTTAACAAATCAAAATCTTTCTAAGTACCCCAGGTTGGAAATCACTGGAGCTCAAATCGCCATAAAATATTCAGTAATTTCTCCAGTTAATGTTTATAGTTTTATTTATTTACAGCCATACTCATGTGGCAAATAATTTTTTTTTTTTCCTGGCCAAAATACATTTTAAATATATGCTATGTTGTAAAAAGTGAAGCTTAATAAAATATATCTTTGAAATTAAAAATATATTTAGTTCAACCTTCATATAATTAAATATACAGTACATTTAGGCTAGAGATCCAAACTTTGGACTATATATATAGATATGTAAGTGATTTAATAATATATTATTTTAAATTATTGTAATACTGTATGTTACATATGTAATATGTTACGGATGTATTATAGAAAACAAATAAAGGTTTTCATTAAATGTGACGTGAATGTATTTTGTTGGATTGTAATGTATGTGGAGCAAAGTATATTTTCAATGCTTTTTAAAATACATTAATAATTTTTAATTTAAAAATGAATATATTTTTGGCCAGTTTTGAAAATAATTTTCCCCCCTGCCATTTGGGTAATATTAGTAGTTTAGTAGTATTTGCAGTACAATTCCCTAATTTATACAACTTTGAAAGGAATATTTTAGGTACATTTTTTATATTTTAAAATATGACAGGATTTGTAATGATGTAAGAGCTGTGAGGAGTCTGAAATTCTCAAACAATAATTTGAAAATATATTTTCAACATGATTTACTCATTACCAAAAGTAATAATTATTCACACCTTCATCATCCAATATCCTATGCATCTGGCTTATTAAAGTCATTTCAGTTTTTTTCCTGTTCCCTCATTCACTTCTCGACTAGGCACTTGTTCATTTTACAGGAGCCCAAAAGCCATAATTATCACCTTCTCATTTGAATAATTAGGATTCACCACCCTTTACAGTGCCAAAGTAACGTCAGACTTGCAGCCAAGTTTCAGAGTACCAGCACAAGTCAAGTAAGTTCATAGGAAATGAGTCATCAGCGCAAGAGGTTGACGAGAGAAACATTTATTTTTGCTTCCTGACAATACGATGCAGCTCGCAGGTAAATCACAACAAATTAAGCACTTGTCAATTCATTTGAGACGTTTAAGCCTACAGTCACTCCCTGACATAATATGCACTGTCATTCACTGACAATTTCCTATTTACAAGTCTTAAATGTGCCAGTCAGCCACAGACGGTTAAACACATTCGACATCATGTCCTCTCAAGCCTGAAAACTTCCTTGACCCAGCAGTAACAAGAGTAATTACATCTCATCATGGACACATAAGCCCTATACTCACTACAATGTTTCCCATGAAGGGACTCTTCAGTTTCTCGTGTCAAGTTCAATCTGGTCTTGTCCTTCTGCTTTTGCCGCTGTAAGGTCATCGGAAGGCACAAAGCTTCACACAAAGCTCTGCAGTTTTATGCAGAATTGGAATGCCTGCCATTCGTAAAAGCTGTTAGCATGTTTGTTTATAAGTATTTTAATTGTGCTTTCAGCTAACAATACATACAATTATGACATCTTACATGGCTTTATAAAGTCCTCATAAAGTCCAGCATGCTCTTATTATCAGTGTCAGAAGCAAATGAAAATGTGGATATGGCCTGTATGAACTGCTGATCATCAAAGCCCTAGGGATGGAGATACGTGATGAAACGCAGCTATACAGAATCAATGAGCTTACTTGAAATTATAGCTAAATAAAATATCTGACTTGACGGCAATCGGAGTGAAGGATAGCGAGGTGGAAAATGTCAGTCCTATCTGTTGGGATTTGACTTACGTTTAGCGAGAGCATGAAAATGCCATTGGTTAGTCAGCAGTGCATTACTTGACTGCAGTGAAAGTGATGGATGTCACTGACGCCCAGGCCACGTAATTACATTGCAACTTTTTGCCCTGTCAGCAGACCAACTTGGCTCTAACTGCACAGGACTGGTCAGAAATCATCAAGCGTTGCCGGCAGGGGAGAATCCAAGTTAGCTAAAAGGGCCTGAAAGCTGTTAAGCATAACTTCTTAATAAATGGAGTTTGAAAACTGAGACAAAAAAGGAAAGAAAATAGTTGTTTAAATTAAATTGAATTTAAAATTAAATTAAATTATTACTACATAGCTTATAATGTTTTATATTTACTTAATATTATATTCACTTAATAATTATTTTTGAATTATTTAAATTATCCAGGACCCACTAGCTTGTCTTTTTGGCACATTAATTCATGTCTGTCTTGTGCAATAGCAGTAGTATATCAAATGGACCTCGTATCAAAACTGTGATATCCATAAATAAAAGGTTGCATACATTTTGGAAATATTAACCCGATCAGATGGGCTCTAGAGGGACAGAAATGGTCGATGTTGCTCTGCCTCATTCTATTTGCATGTATATTGAGTTCAATAACCTGATTTATGCTTTACACTTTGCACAAATTGTGTAGTGGTGGGTTGTACACTGTATATACACAGTCTAGATATATGCTACACAGTTATATAAACATATATTTTATATATGTTATATAATGGATATGACCAACGACAAAAAAGAGCCTTTGTCAGAAGTGATTCTTAAAACAGGCTCACAAAACACAAAAGAGAGTGCCTCACTATCATGAGTTCAAAATAGAGAAGACAGCATTGGTTTCTGATAAAGAACTTCTGCTCAAATACAATTGATGGTGAGGAGCAGGACTGGTCTTTTATTCTGCTTTTGGTCAGAGCATGGGGTCGTCTAGAGAGATATCAACAGTGAACATTCACACGTTCCCCTGGGAGTTCTCATTGACAATGACAGCTAAATGTTAACCGGGTGTTTGCCCTTTAAAGAGTTTTTAGGAATATATTATTTATAAAAAGGAAGTAGAGGAAGAAAAAGATGTCGATCTGGCCACTGAATTACATGTGATCATCAACTAAATAACAATACAGTGCTGCAGCTGTGACGTCAAAACTCGGACTAATTCACCATGGGTTCCCTTGAGATTTTCCTATGGGTTTTAATAATGGGTTTTTCAATTTATGTATAAAACAAGGTCTGTGTAGGGCCGCCTTAAGGCAGTGCAACTGTGCGGTCGCACCAGGCCCGGCCCGTGCTTCAGTTTAAATTTCTGGGTTTTGTCATTACAGCTGCAGCATTTCATTGCCCTGAAGAAACATCCATCTTAAGCTGGTTGCTGTGTTTTAGTACATTAGCTGGTTTGTGGTTCAAGCTGGTAATAAATCATTTTGGTCTAGCAAAAACTAAGCTATCAGCTCGTTAGTTCTCCTGGTAACCTGCATCAAATTAATGTTTATTTAAACTAAAACCCATAATGCTTTACAGGCTACACAAAGAGGGTTAGGCTGCAAACAGTACTTTTTATTTACTGACAAGATTAGACTTTGAGCTAGATGGCGCTAAATCATATTCGCTTTTAGTATTTTTTCCTTAGAGGGCGCCGTAGCGTTGGAGACGCGTGTTAGAATGTCAGCTGACATCCCGGAAGTGAGACAAATAATAAGTATCGCTGCTGCTCTCTCCACATTATTTTGTATTTCGGTTAATTTAAAGACATTATTTAATCCGCTGCTATTATGGAGGGTGCACTGGAGCAGCATCTTGATGATACGTACGTTAAAATGCATTTTTTTTTCAAGCATCTATACTATTTTGGGTGTTGCTTTACTAATCTGTTTTCTTCCACTAGAATGAAAAATCCTGCCATCGTTGGGGTTTTGTGCACAGACGCTCAAGGCCATAATCTAGGATGTAAGAATAATTCTGTTTTATTCATCCACTGACTATTAGGTCATGATGACAGTGTTACAGTATTTGCGTGTATTTTCAGCATTCATTTTATGTTAATATTTGTGTACAAGGGAAGGTGTAGCCAAAAAAATTAATCAATACGAAAATTTGGATGTGGTTAAGTTCAGTTTATTTCCAAAAAAAAAAAAAAAAAAAAATGGGGACATTATTACACAAAATAGACAAATTTACAAGACGAACTAAAACTTTTACCTTTGTGTTATGTTTACTAATATATTTGTAATTGTTTGTGTTAATTGAACTCATTGAACACATACAAAAAATAAATATTAAACTAAAAAAAAATCATTTGAAGCTCTAAAATTAAAAAAGGCAAACGATAACAAAACCAAGAAACATTACTCTTATCAGTAACATATTACTAAAAATTGAACAAAAACTAAAATGAAAACATTGAAATAAAAGCTTATTCAAAATATTACTGAAAACCACAATAATATATAGCCTAATTAATACTTAAAATAACTCTACATTTATTATATTTTGTTTCACTGGTGAAGCAAGGGTAAAAAGTCAAGACAGTGACAAGCTCCTTATAGATGACAAATTATTTTTTCCCTCACTTTTTTATATGTGCAAAACAGTATACAGTAATAACATTGAACATATTGTTTCATAAAATATAAAGGTTACAGAATCTTGCTTTTATATGGGTTTTCTTGAATGTCTTTTTCATTGCTCACCATAATTTGAGCATGACCCATGTACTGTAACTGTCAACTTCTTTAATGTTTTAATCTCAGGCCGTGGCTCGCTTTCTGATGAACATGGAGGCATTGTGTCTGTGCTGGCCAAGCAAGCTGCTTCTCTAACCAAAGACCCCACTGACTCTCCTACTGTGTGTCTGGAGTCTGACTCTGGGTAAGAAGCTAAGAAGCTACTTGACAAACATCTGTCTAGTTTCTGAAACAGACTACAGATCTTGAAATATTTATTATGAAATGTTTATTTGAAATGTCAAATGTTTAAATCTTCATTTAAAAAAATTAATAAAATAAATTGTATAATTCAGGGGCATATTAGCCATCAGTAGAACTGAGGGCATGTTCTCCAATCTTTGACTGCTGCTTTTATCCTATTAAGTACCTGCTGCTCCGCCACATGCACTTCAAATTGTATCTGTGCTAAAGTTTATTATAACATGTCTTATGATAAATATGCTTTTTAAGTATTAAATGAGACCCTTAATGTAATTCTATCATTGCAGGAACATTTTGGTGAGAACACATGGAACAATTACACTGGCTGTGCATAAGATGGCATCATAAATTCTGTTTATTTATAATTGTCATATATTGAATGTGTGCAGTGTTTTAAACATCATTATTTGAGTTTGATAAGCTTCAACGGTCTATTGTCAGCAGCATAGAAGTTTATTGATCGGCTGAGATCATGTCTTCCATCATATCAAAAACCATCATATATTTGTGTCCATGGTTAATCAGTCATTTCTTTTCCAATATTTGTATTTTCTGTCAACCATAGTTTAGATGATTTTTTTTGGGGGGGGGGGTCTTTCAAACTATTGTTTCCCATCTAATAAATTGTGTTAAGGAAACTAATTCTGACTGAGTCTATTTTGCACATTTGTGAGAGGGTGTTTAGTTGAAGTACCATAATGTGTTCAGAAGGGGGCAGTAGTTGTAAAATGTTTTGCATGAAGTAGAATACTGAAGATAGTCACAATGATTTTACATTCAGTAAGTACCTTAGAGAGAACAGTTTAATGGATCATTGTGAGTTATAGTTTATGTGCATGATTAACAATGGCAAATCATTAAAGTTGAGACGGGTAAGGTTTTTCTCAGCCTCCTTCTTAGTTATGGTTAATTATATGTATTTTTTGTCAAACAGATACCATTTGAAATTAGGTTACTATTATTTTTGTCTTATTTTACGAATAACAGAAATACACTAGAAATACTCCTTGCTTCCTGTTTGTTTGTTTGAATTGAACAGGTTTGTTGTATGCATATGGAAAATACAGAGAATTCTTTGGTCTTCTCATTTTTCTCTTGTTGTAAACAAATTATCCAATAAAACATACAGAGGTAAAAAATAATTTAAAAAGAGGTCATTTAAAGTTTCTTAATTTTTTTTTATCAGTCACTCTGGCCTGTCATGGAGTGTTCCTTCCTTGACAACAGTTAAGTGTGAAATCACTTTTCACTTTTGAGTGTGAAAGATTTATCATGTTTACCTTAACTGATAAGAATCAGAGTTTGGCAAAGTTAGCACTTAAACTGGAAACATCCAATTGTATACAATGGTATACAAAGTGTGCAGCATGAATGCTAAGAGAAAATAAATCGTACACTGCAGTTTTTTTTTGTTTTTTTGTTTTTTTTTGATGTACTAATTGTCACTAATGTACTATTTGTCACTCATAAAGTTTAGAAGATGTGAATGTGTAACTTTTTCAAGCACAAAAACAGCACTGAGAACAGAACACAATATAATAATCAAAGCAAGTGTGGGTCAACCTAACAATTTCATGACTATTAAGAGGAAAAACAGTTTTTTTAAAAAAATGCACACAATATATATTTGTAGATTGTAATGCCCTTTATGGATCTTCAACTGAAAAGACAAATTATTATCTGATTTGCAGCTCTAAATAGTTGGCCAATTTTGTGATTAACATTTCAGAATACAGGTTTGTTTATATAATGCTTGACAGCATAAGACATGCAATGACTTTGCATGGCAATGTTTTACCTGGGATTACAGTATCAAAATGTACAGGTCTAGATCTTGTAGGACAGTCTGTCATTCATTACTGTCTGTTTACGTGTTGTTCTAAAAACTTCAAAGATTAACCTGCCTTCAACGAGAATCACAGTGCCTTTTACGGCCCTCCCCCCCTTTAGTGCTTTGACCTCTTTCATATAGCCACAGTCCAGGAAAGCCTTTGTAATAGTTAGTTCCACTTCAATACTTAGCTTCTAAGTTCCGGTCACATCGTCATTAAATGCACTAGGGGCCGTCTTTGGCTCTGCACGCCCTGAGCGCATTGCTTCCGATCTGTGCCGGTCCGAGGGGTCAGATGTGACCCCCGAGAGACTCAGAGACTGGGACAAATTTTCAGAAAGTAGGAGAAATTAAGCACAGGGAGTCTAGCCATGGTCAGGGATGACTTTGATAAGATATACCACCACATAGGAGGAGCTGTCACCGGGGAATCCACGGATGTTGCCCGCAGCACAACTGCAGATGCGCGCTTGAGGAGGAGACGTCTATCCAGATCAAGTCTTAACAAGTGAAACCTGGAATAAAATGACTGATATCTTTTCGGGAAATATGGTAAGTTCTTTTCCCGTTTGCGTTTATGAAATAGTCGTTGACAATTCACAAAATGAATTTTTCGGTTGCAAGTTCACAAGTCTAGGCTATACGCCTTTTAACACAAATCCGAAATTTTTCAAGGCTAAGTTTAAGTCTCTCTCTCTCTCTCTCTCTCTCTCTCTCTCTCTCTCGTCAATTTGGTAATAGTTTTTATATGCTTTAGGTTGATTTCAACGGCGTGTGATGAGTATTATTCTGAGGGATTTCTGTGTTCATTAAACCATAATTAAATAAAATACATGTAACCTGGCTAGGTTTTAATTTTATGGTTCTTTAACATTTTATTTACTTTTCAAATGTATTAACCTTTTTGCGACAATCTAATACGATTGCGTAGGCTATAAACGACAGGTAGGCTAGCTAAATTCGATTAACTTTTTATTGAGGCTATTTTTCCCCCAAAATTGTAGCCTACTTAGCCTAACTAACAGAAAAATAAAACCCGATATGTTTTATCAGAACATGAAGCATGATCATATAATGCTAGAGGTTTAACTGACGGTGTTTTTTCTATCGACTGTTATCGATAGGTGTAAAGTACTGCACTCCAGTAGCGCGCATTCACATGAACGCCGCTGGGCTCGCGCGATGCACACACGAGCGTAGTGCGGCTGCAGACAGCTCGCGACAGCATCGGCTCTCTGGCGTTTGAGGTAAGTGCATAAGTGCAGCCTCCTCGTGATTTTCGTCTCTGCTTTGTGTCATAGTATAGGACTATGAACTAAGCCTAAGTTTTTAGAGGTTTAACTACACAGCCGCACGGTTAGTTGTCGTACGGTTGATTTGAGGATGGGGAGCAAAGATAATGTTGTAGTGTGTGTGGGATGTCCTGAACGGTGCGTTCCCAATGAGAATCTTTGAATGTTGCAAACCTTTTACAAGCGTTAGTTTAAGTAAAAGTTAGGAGTCACGAGGTTATTATTTATGGCAACGTTGAAGAGTGATACTGGATTATAAACTGGACACTTTATCCCAAAGTTAGTACATGCTCTTAAATTAAGCCTGCTTAATCTTATTAAACTACTATGTTTCACATTAGGAAAAGTTGTGCTTGTTTTTTAGACTCTGGGAGGCAATGTGTGGAAATGTACTTCTGTGAATGTGTTTAGAAAACATTACAGTGAATCAGTGGAGAGGTCAAGGGATTTCCTTCCACTGACTGAAATGTCAGAATAACAAGACTGCATTTGCAGATTCATCAATGAGTGAGATTAAAAAATAATAATAATAATAATGTAATTCTGAACTGCGGTTATATAACTAATTAAAAAGGCCAAGCCCCTGCACAAACCCAACACAAGGTAAGAGGGTCCACAGTCACAGGGGTGTAAAGTTCCACACAAGTATGCCAGCACAAAAACTGTTTAAAAAGTTTGATGCACAAGCAGTACTCTGACTATTCACACCAGAAATCACCACAGTTAGGAAAGCTTGTGACCCCCAGTCAGACATCTCTAACAATGAATGTAAGATTAACTGCATCATGCATTTGTCAGCATGCATGAAAACTCTGAGAATTAGTTATTTGAAACTGAAAGACGCACACCTTGGACACTCAATGATTAGAGATTCTTGTGTCGGGAAGGTCCAAAAGATAGCAGGCTATAACAGAGTTTGTGTAACAGGTTCATCAAAAGCAAGATCTGCAAGTTGAGCTTCCAGTGTTGAAGATGACTCAGAGTAAATAAGCTGTCACCTTAAAGGTCATTAATTTTCCTGTGCAACAATTATGCTGCCAAAAGAGCAACACAGGTGAGTCTTTTTCAAAGTGTTTTTCTCCAACTGCCTAAGATTATGAGATCTAAATGTTCCTATTTTGATATTGGAACGTTGCTTTGACACAATCTGTATTGTTAAAAGTGCTATACAAATAAAGGTGACTTGACTTAAAGGTGACTAAATTTGTTTTTTAAGATGGATCTTTTTACATTTTTATAAGTGGCCCTTTTCATTCATTTTAGTCACCTTTAAGCTTACTACTGATTGTTCTCCAACATTTAAAACAAAGCGACCAGACAGGTTCTGCATTATTGTCACATAACCAATAATGTTCTAATAATTTCATAACACATAACAGAGGAGGAAAACACTGCTTTTGTGACCAAAAATATTGCTCACTCAATCTCTGCACATAGGGCAATTACCAAAAATGCAATTAGCACTGGATTTTAAAGAGCCTTTTGAGTGAAAGTGTCGGGATGAGTAACAGGGTGGACTGTAGACCTTTCTAATGCAACTTCCTGGACTCACTCTTGAACTGAAGCATTCACACATGTGATCTGACATACATGCATGCATGCAAGCACACACACATGCACAGACACATTCTGGGGTGGCCCTCGGTAAGCACATGGAAGGAAATGTTTTCACTTACAACACACTGGCCCAATTCATTGCTCTGTAATCCTCTAAGCAGTTTCTGCATGCTTTAGCGTCTCCACTTGTCTGTTTTCTCTTGAATGAACAGCCAACTACTTGAACTCATGAGCTTTATGTACGAGAGCTTTACAAACCACATATTTTCTGTCTGACACGGTTATGTTTTCGTCAGTGAAGCTATGAATTTCCCAATCACTTTGTCTTTAAAAGTTCTGCACACATAGCGGCTTTAGATAAAGGGATTGTTCACACAGAAAAGAAAATTCTGTTGTCATTTACTGCAAAATTTGTATGCCTTTCTCTCTTCTGGGGAACACAAAGTGGATGCTTTTAGCAGAATGTCCAAGTAGCTCTTTTAAAAAAGTGAATGGACCATGATTTCAGTGAATAAAGTGTTACATTTTCATTTCTCATTTACGGCTATTGAATGGTTCCTAAAGACCTGTGATGTAGTGCATTTATACTTCTTTTTGTGCTTTTCGGGGCTTGATTCCCATCAACTTTCGCTGTACAGGTACGTCCAATGTTGTCCAATTTAGATGTTATGCTAAATGCCTCCTTTTTTGTGTTCCACAAAAGAAAGCAAATCATACAGGTTTGAAACAAAATGAAGGCAAGTAAATTGTGAGCGGGTATATTTTTAGTGAACTGTACCTTTAAGAAAAAAGTGTAGATTTTCTATACAGTTGTTATGTGTACGCATACATTTTCAGATCAGCAAATTTCATGTTCCTGCTTCAGCTGGAATGACCTGAGGTGATGAATTTGATTGCTCAGTATTTGTAGTTGAGCAAGTGTTTATCTCTGTGAAATAATTCAAACGATCCACCATCTCTGCACAGGGGCTCGCCATTCGGTTAACTTCATGCCAGGTGTTTGTTTGAACGAACCTGTTAGCCTTTGACCGTTCTTTCGCTCAGTCTCTCTGTGTCATTTTGAACACTGTACTAGACACACATTGTATTCAGCTGGATCAGCTGTAAATAAAGAGATCTCGGGCCTAGATCCAGAACACTTCACCTCATACTGATAACCAGTTTAAACCAGTGGCATCCTCATGTTTACTCAAAATTTAACCACTATAAATAGAATAACCCATGGTACTGATGTCATCACGGTCCACTGCATTCTGGGTTTAGAAAATGTTTAACAGATAACACCAGATCAAACCACATTATGCTGGTGATACTGTATTTGGGTCCAAATGTAAAAAGGGCAAAGGAGTAACAGGAGATCAGATTAAAAATTAACTATCACATTTGCCATTTTTACATTCTTTTTTATCAGTGTTTTGATACATTTGTTTTTGTCTTAATTGAACCTGTTTATATAATAATAATTGATTAATTATTGTATTTTTGGAAACCTTTCATCTGTAAGGGGTTGTATGTTTCAGATGGTGAAGAGAGGTAATAATTGTATGAAAATTTATCTCTCACTGGCTGATGTTAAGTGAATGTTGGGATGTTTCAGTGATGGCAAGGCTGCCAAAACCTCCTGCTCTGAACAAAAAGCCAAGGCCATGAAGAAAGAAAAGAAGGAGGTTGTTTATGTGGATCCACCAGATGGTGGTTGGGGTTGGATGGTGGTTCTGCATTGTTTCCTGGTATGTCATGAATCCTACTGTTAGAGATTCTGATTTAGAGCTTCTTTGCCATGATAAAATTGAGGTGATCTGTACTGAGCTGAAATCAGTTGAATCTGCTGGTGTTTTTTCAGGTGAACGTGTTGGTGATGGGTACATTGAAGAGCTTTGGGATCTTCTTTGTGGCACTGCAGGATGAGTTTGGAGGTTCGTCCGAGAGCATCAGCTGGATTGGATCCATTATGTCCAGCCTCAGGCTCTCTGGAGGTACGGTCACCATAGCAACCATCTTCGATGCAATATGACAGGTCATAAACCCAGTTTTGTTTGTGACCCGTTAGGTCCTTTGGCCTCGGTGGCCTGTGCCAAGCTGGGGAACAGGGTTACCTCCATAGTGGGGGCGTTTTTTGTCAGCGCCGGCTTCATCTCCAGCATATTTGCCACTAGCGTGATCTACCTTTACTTTAGCATGGGGATAGTTGTTGGTGAGTTTTATTTTATATGAAAAATAAAAGTATAGATATTATGAGTAAAAAAAATGTATCCACAAAACTTTGATTTTTTCCAGGTCTCGGGTTTGCTCTTCTTTATCAGGCCACATCTGTTGTAACAGTGACCTATTTCCGAAAGAGGCTGGCAACTGCATATTCTATTGGACGCTCTGGCATGGGTTTGACCTTTGCCCTCGCTCCTTTCACTCAGCTGCTTTTGGATCAGTATGCTTGGCAGGGTAATTGGCTTTCAGCTACATTATTATAAAATCTATAATATCAGTATAAATCTGTAACTGGTGTGTGATTTATATACTATTGTTCAAAAGTTTTGGGTCGGTATGATTTTTAAAATATTTTTGAAATAATTTTCTTATGCTCACCAAGGCTGCGTTTATTTGATAAAAGCAGTTATATTATGACATTTTATTACTATTTAAATTAACTTTTTTCTATTTTCTTTTTTTTTTTCTGTGATGGCAAAACTGAATTTTCAGCAGCCATTACTCCAGTCTTCAGTGTCCCATGATCTTTCATGATTAAGTGTGGAAAGAGTGGAAGTGTTTTTTAGGAGTTTAAAGAACAACATTAAAATAGAACTCTTGAGTAACATTATAACCGTCATTTATTTTATTTTTTTTTAAGGTTTAATATAATATAATTTTTGGTTTAATATAGTGACTAATTTTTTTTCTGGATCTAATAATGTATCCGAAAAATACATAAAAAATGCAATGCAGCCATTGATTTGAATATTCCTCTTAAATGATAAGTATGTTTTTAATTAATTTTATTTAATAAATTTATGAGCATGAATTCAAAAATGTCAGGGTGTCCTTATATTACAGTAAAGAAAGAAGTATTATTATTACATGTTCAAATATTATCATTGACACTCATGTGTTTCTCTTCTGTCTCTAGGAGCTCTTTTGATCTTGGGAGGCCTGATGCTGAACCTGGTGGCTTCTGGGATGCTTTTGCGGCCCATTAACGTTAGACCTCCAGCTTCTCCCAAGTCAAACTCACCCTTCATGTGGATCTGAGAAAGATCCCCTGCAGAACCATATGAAGGCAATACACATCTATATCCAATGGCACTTCCAAAATGGACAGCTTCAATTCTATCTACAGGGGACAAACTTATAATACAGAACCCCGTCATTACCCAGTAGCCTTCCCACATCTGGAACTCAAAATCTATCCAGAATGGGGTGAACGGTACAGACGCAGCCAAATGAAAACTTCCCTGAGATGAATGGGGCTTCTGTGGATTCGTTACTTGAGAACAGCAGAAATAGAAAATTTTCCTGAAAACCCCAAAAGTGCTGACTTCTCACTCGTTGAGGAACTTTCTTTTTGTATCTACACTTGGTCATTGGTCTTTCAGTCATTGGCATATTTTATCCCTTACTCTGCATTTGTCTGCAAGGGCCCTAGAACCCAAGTATCAACTTATGGATGCTTCCTTCATCATCTCTGTGGCTGGTGAGTCATATTACCTTTGACCAACCTATGTAACCCTAGAGTCTTGTTTTTCCACCATCAACTATTTTAAGGATTAAGTGCTTTTTACGGAATTAATTTTGCATTCGCAAGGAAATTATAGATAAAGGATTCGTGACAAAGGTTATAAGATGATTTAAATGGAAAAGTTACCTATTGCACAAAAAAGTCCTCTAGTCAGCATGTTTGTTACTGCTGTTCTCTGGCTGCAACAGTTCAACTGTACACTAATAATGTGTAACAGTAGAAGAAATCAATAGGACGTAAGCACTGCAGAGCTATGCTGTGGAAAATGGAGAGACAAAAGACCATGTAATGACAGTGCTAGTGGACAGCATGTCATTAGCGGAGCTGGGGGTTTTTTCTGGCTTCATCAGGGATGTATTCCAGGAAAGCCATAAAGCCATACCTGGTAGATGCACTATGGCCATGGTGCGTAGCAAGATGTGCTCTAACATGGGCTTTAAAGGGTTGATGCAAAAACGCAGCCAACTTCACATTAATTATTTGTGAGCAGTTTAAATTCTGCAGTGTTATGCAATGAGTGCTCTTACATAAAAAATGAACTTTGGCATAGTGGCTAAAACCAGAGGGCTTGTAAGTGTCCTATCAATAATGCCACAGTGAATGAAAGAGAGTGTGAATATGTTTACTCAAACATTTTTTTTTCTTCTGTATTTATTTACCAAAAGGTAGTATTATCGAGATATTGCTTTTAAGGGTGTTGATTATTATCTCTAATGGTGTTCTTTAGAGAAACAAGAAATACAAGGCACTTATGTTAACATTAAAAAGCCTTTATTAAAATGGAAACTTTTTCAGCAAAAAAATCATAACCAAAGTTTTGTCTGGTATGTAGGAAACATGTGACACCCTATTGACTCAATTGTTTGTTTACTGCAATACACACCCTGATAAAGGCTCACTATTTGCAACATGTCTATTTTTGTTTTTCTTCAACTTTATTTATATAACGCTTTATACAATACAGATTGTATCAAAGCAGTTTTACAGTATCAAACAGGAAAATAGTGTCGATAGTGCAAGAGGAAAATAGTAAACACTATTGAATTTTTTATGTTACACCCTGTGCAATTTACTTGAAATTCATGCTTCATATTAGAATTGTAAATGCACTATTACTGAAATTCTGACTGATATGATGAGCTGTTAATTATTTTCATGTTATGGCTGATAACTGATGAATGTCCGTTAATAAAATGATAAACTATTTTGTCAAAATAAATTAAAAATAAAACACTATCGTACATCCCTACTTTATATAGTGGCCCAAAAAGTCACCTTTTGGAGTCACACTTAAAATGTATCAATGTCTCTAATTTATATAATAATTTTTTGAAAGATATCACAAGCAAAAATCATTTAAATTCATAAATCAATTAAATAAGGGCTCAGAAAAGTGTGATTTTGTAAGTTTAGCATCACTTATTCACAGAGGCTGCTTGTTTTTTTTGTTGTTATTTTTTTTTTTTAAAAATTGTCTTTTTTTTCTGCCAAGTTTGCCTGAATTAAGCTGTCAAAAAACTGCTTCAGTGGTCTTCAATACACTATGAAAAGTCACTTTTATTCATATAGCACTTTATACATCTATGCAGCTTCACAGTAATAAACAGGAAATAAATAATCTAAATTTAAAATGGGACAAATTCAAATTCTGCTGTAAATCATATACTCTACTGTCTAGTGTCTGAACTTTATAAGGTCATTTTGTCATCCAGCATCTGTCTGATAGACTCTCCCTTTCCAGAACATAAAGAAAGCTGCAATAGTTAAGTCAATGAAGTGTCCAACATTCCACACTTTGTTTTTCTGGTTAATTAAGTGCATCATCTGGATATTTGAAGTGTACTTTTTCTTTTTGGAATTTTCAGTATGACTATACTTGCAATATACAGTATATACTACAAAATGGATTTGAATAGTGCATAAGTGCACAAAGTTGAGAGACAATCGCGATATTCCAAACGTCTCCTTTCCCCCACCCCCTCCACCTGCACTTTGAAAGATGTTTTCACATTGGACAGGGTGAGCAGGGAACTAACGCTCAGGCTCCTCGTGGCAGGTCACTCACTGTCGGCGAGCTGAGGGAAGTCGCTAAGCAACAGCCCAAGTAGCTGCCGTGAGGCTTGGTAGTTCAGTGCCCAGTTCTGAAGTGGCTGACGTTGTGTGGCGCGCCACCAAGGCAGCAATGCGGACAAAACAGAGTGAGGAGACGAGCCAAACACGTTTTGTGTTTTAATGAGCTGGTAGCGATCGGACATGCATTTGGGCGCTCTGTACCTCAGTGAGGGCCTATTGTCCGTCTTTGATGTAGTGGGGACACTGCATTCGTCCAGTCCTTTTGTGTCCACTGAGTGAAGTGCACAAAGACACAAACACCTGTCACATGCCCGATTACCCTGGTGAAAGTCCCCCTATACACTACAGAGTTTTGTGGACTAGGAACCTCTACGTTTTGTCACTGAGATTCTGTATTGAAGTTTCATTGTGCAAAGCATGACAGGAACAGCTGTGAAACTCAATGGCCCCGCTGGGATTTAAACACACAAACAACGCGCAAAATGTCTTTGGGTCCAAGCGGGGCACACCGGGATGTCACCTTTAGTGGCGTACCGAGGACATGCAAACATCGAGCAGCTGTTTCGTTTTATGTCTGGCCAGCAATAAATGAGTCCACATGTGCACAAACTGCAGCATCAGTTCAAGCCATTGGTTCTATATGAGCTGGTCAGATCATACCAACACCTCTGGGCTTTGTGTAAGCATATTCAGTGTGTGATTTAATAGGTTATGAATGAATATGATCTTGTGTATGTGCATTTTTATGTAGGTATATTCAGTAAACTGTGATAGCCTGCATGTCAGCAGAGAGTCTCACACTTTGGATCTGTTGCATATGTATGAATCTGCAATAGTGCTGCCTCAGGTCTTTTCCTAGACTGTTCAATAAAGCTCTGCAGCACACAGACAACAGCAAACATAAAGTAGTACTGAACGCTTTGTACAGCACACCACAAAATATCTAGTCTGTTATCATTACTTCTTCTGTCACTCTTTGAACTGAAAAACAGATTGCGCCAGAGGCTTCAAGCAAATTGTCAATTAATTGAAAGTATTTACTATTGTTTACTGTAATGCATCCTTGCTAAATAGAAGTATTCATTTCATTTCATATAAAATCTTAACCCAGCCCCAAACTTTTGAACTGTAGTGTACCTGAGTTATTTTTTCAAAGAATTAAAATGTGCATTATTTATTTATTTATTCTTTTTTTTTACTTGTAACTAATGCTGACCTCTCCATTCTCCATGTTGGGAGAAATAGAGGTATTTCATTTGTACAAGCAATGTAAAAAGATGTTGTAGTATGTGTATGCATGATAGCGAAATTTGGGAAATACTGTTTTTCTCACAAAGCTAAAAAAAATTACTTTAAAGAAATATGCTATATTAGCCATTTAGATCACCAATGTTTTTGTCATTTTGAACCTTGACAGTCACACATTTTGAACCTTGACAGTCACATGTAAGGTCTCCTTTACATAAAGAGGTCAAACAGGTTTGGAACAACATTCCACAATATTAATATAAGGCAGCAATACACTATAAGGATGAAACCTTGGAAGAATCTAATACTAAGTGTTCCGTTTTCAGTCCATCAGTACAACAGTTTTTCTGTCTCACAGGTATAACAGAGACAGTGGCCCAACTTGCATCTGGCTGGGTGACAGACAGGAATCTGGTTCACAAGTATCACTATCATAAGGCCTACCTGATCCTGTGTGGTGTGGTCAATCTTCTCTCCCCTCTGGCCACCTCGTACATCTTGCTCATGGTCTATGCTGTCTTCTTTGCCATCTTCTGTGGGGGGTACATGGCTCTCCTACTTCCTGTGCTGGTGAGTACTGAAAGGCCTGGGCCTTGCAAAGATCATGTATAAATGTGTAGATATAGATAATATATTTAGTTCAGTTTAAAAATGAAATTTCAGTTGTCTCTGTTTAGTTGTTTCGTCACTTTCAGTGTTCTCAATGTTACCAGCAGCTTGAAAGTATGTCTTAGGAGTTATGAGCTCAGTTCTGTTCATTACAAATGGGGACATCCTAATGCAGTTTCCTTCACTCGTATTATATGTGCTCTTGGAGAGGTCTTCTTTCTAGTACTGAGACATTGAGTTCTTGTGCTGTAATACTGCAAAGGGCAGTGTAAGGAGAGAGGGCTAGATTGACAGCCAGCACTGCAGTACACCCGTTCCTCTGGAAGGAATCTCGGGTTTTACCTTTCAAATATTTTTTACAACCTGGAATCACTCTCAGTGAACCAGACAGACAGAATGAGTGCTTAAAAAGCCCCTGAGGGAAAACAGTCTGTTGCCAATATGTATAGACATTAAATATGCTAGTTGAATGTGCATGTAAGAAGTAATGAAAATGTCTTTGAATTAAAGGGATAGTTCACCCAAAAATGAAAATTCTGTTATCATTTACTCACCTTCAAGTTGTTCCAAACCTGCATGAAATTCTTTCTTCTGCTGAACTCAAAATAAGATATTTTGAAGAATGTAGAAAATGTTCTAGTCCCCATTGACTTCCATAGTATTTTTTTTTTCTGTACTATGGAAGTCAATGGGGACACGCAACTCTTTTAAGTTCAAAAGAATAAACTCATACAGGGTTGGTAAATAATTGCAGATTTTTAATTTTTGGTGAACTGTCCCATTAAGAGACTAATCAAATATTGATTCTTTGTGAACTCCCTGAACCTCAAGAAAGCAATTAAAAATATATTTACCATTTGCATCAACACAATGCCATTGCTTGTTTAATTGTAATATGCAAATCATCTGTTCTATTATGAGTAAATATGAGTAAATTTGATGAATGGCAAGAGAATTTCTTTAGTAAAGCATGATGGAACAAATAGTTTTTCACACTGCATGGTGCTGAAAATGTATGAAGAGTTTATGAAATATATACACTACCTTTGGGGTCAGTAAGATTTTTATTCAGCAAAGATGCATTAAATTAATCAAAAGTGACAGTAATCAAAAGAGTTTTTGGTGGATTATATTGCATTTTAATTATTATTAAAATGATTGATTAATTTATTTATAAATATGCTTTAAAAATGTGAATTGATAAATTTGCTAAGAATGTGGAATTTAAAAAAACTTTTTCTTTAATGATAAATCCTTATATAAATCTATATTCTCTATCAAAGTTTGCTAGCCAAAGTTCAGTTTTTTCTGGCCTAGTCAGAGAAGTCATAATCTGCCATATGTCATCTGTCATTAATATTATTCATTTCTCCATCTGCATTTTCCAGGTGGACTTGGTGGGCTCTGAAAAGCTGAACAACTCGATGGGGTTCTCAATGTTCTTTGTGGGGCTTGGCTGTCTAACAGGTCCTCCTCTGGCAGGTATGTGGAGTTTGGATGAACTCCTTGACTAGATCATGCAAGCAATAAACATCAATAGGTGAATGTAGCCTTGATGTCTCACCAATATAACCAGCAGCTTTGGAAAGACTTGGCTGGACATGATAATGTGTAAGACAAGCTTGCTTCTGTGTGTGTGGCTTGAGGGACACTGAGGTCGTACAGTTTCATATTTCTGTTTAAGTGGGTTACAGATGGGAGACATGTTAACCCACCTAAAAATAGGATTACCTGTCTGGATAGATTTAAAGCATTTTGAACTTATTTAGTTTTCCTAATATGCAGTATATATGGCTCCTTTTCATTATAATTTATTGCTAAACAAATTCTATTAGGCTACTAGATAAATTTATTTGCTGCTATTTAATAAGAATACTCAAATACAGAATCTCCTTACATAGAACAGTTCTACAGTGAAGTACAGTTCTTGGAAAAGCAAGTCTTGAAGAGGGGCCTCTTCAGAAAGGCGAGTATAGACCTTCCCCTGAACTCTGTAACACAGTTACGCTAACATGAACCATCTTGTCAGGGCCCCCTTCCACAATCCCCCCACCCCCCCAAAAAATAATGAGCAGCCAGGGAAGCAAAACTGATTTTTCTATCCTACCCAAGGCCTTTCCGGATATGACCCGGTGCTGCTTGCATAGTGAAAACAACCGTATCCAGTCAGAAAACAGGTGTGGGGAGATTCTGGGCTGGAAAGTGAAGAAAGTTTTCTCCATGAGACCATCATCTTAAGTGTCAGGTTACTGACTGTTCTCGAGTATATCGTGCAAGGAAAAAAAAATGTAAAGGAAGTCTGTCTTTTTTCAATGTTTTCTTCATTGATCTCCATTGACTATTTAAGGAAAACTTTCCATCTGTCAGTAGTTTTATATACGTCTAATGCTTTGCGTTTCATCCCAAAGGCTTCCTGTACGACTACACTCAGACCTACGACTGCTCCTTCTACCTGGCAGGTGTGTGTTATCTATTATCATCAGTTTCTCTTTTCCTCGAGCCTCTAGCGAGGCGCTGGCAAGCCCGGAAAAAACGGCTAGAGACACTAAACCAAGAATTGATGTGGAGTAATGGCTGTTTCTGCCCGGCACCTCAGAGGAATGGTGTTGTATAATAAAAGACTTAACTCAAAGCCATTTTACTTTCCACCATGTCATGTGGTTCACCCTCTGAGGGCTGATCGGAAGAGGACCTGACCTGAACATTTGGCGGGACCACAGCGTGGCAAGCAAATGAATGTTCATTTGAATGCAGAGACCAATAAATGAATGCTTCAGGACACTACGATGCAAACTACTTTGTGTTGAGAATGGAGTTGGTTGAATTGTTTTATATGCATCTTCTTCTTGCTTCTCTCACCGCCATCTTTAATGCAATCAGATCAGCATGAGAACAAAATGAGGAGCCTTTGTCACCACGTAAGCTTTTATTTTACAGCACATGATAAATCTAGATCTTCCTACATTAGAAAGTTACTCAAATGCTTCCACTGATATGATTGTAAATTTGTATCACAGGACACATAATACTCCCTTAGGCAAATATACTAGTAGTGAAATAAGAGTATTTTGTCAAATGTGGATGGGTCTATGCAATAAGCCTATTAAGACTCCGTGAGCCTCATTTTTGAGCCTTTAATGCGTGTTCATGTCTGCTGATGTGTTTTTTGCTATGAAGCTCAGTACTGTGTAAAGGACTGCATCAAGCCATAATGGCTGACATCAACAGATTTTGTCATTGGTGCCCCAACTGGAAGACATTTTAGGCCAGAATATTCCAGACATGGACTTCTTTTTTTTTCCACTGGTGCCAAATCAGTCACACTGTCATTTACTGCTGACAACAACCAAGAGATTTTTTGGAACAAACCACTGTGTGAATACAAGTGAATATTCTTCTGATGCCAAGTTTCGCAAGAATTAGGTCAGTTGGTTTGTGGGTTCATGTGTACCTGTACAAGAGGCCCAGACGTTGAGCATTTATATTGAGTGTTCTGTAAAGTGCAAATCCTTTATACTTATTGTCATTTTTATTTTTAGGTTCTGATTTTGTTGGGTATACTACAGCGCACTGTTTATCACCACTGTTTGCCTTTGTACACAATGACTGTGCTAAATATCCTGTGATGAGAGCCAAAGATGTAATAGAAATATAATTTATCAATCTATGCATTTGAACGTCCTGTGTTGATAGAAATCTCGCTACTGCTCACATGTTGTAGTTCTCTCTGGTAATGTGGTTCTGTGTGAGCTGTTGCCCTCTAGAGGCACGAAAGATGTACTGCTACTGGAATGCTGTGTCAACTAACAGGTTGTCCATGTTCTGGAATGTCCAGTTCTTTTCTTTCATCAGCCAAGTAATGACAAACTAAGTATTTCCTAGAATGAGCAAGACACGCACAAATGTGACAATTGAACAAATAATAACAATACACCATAGAAATCATTGGCCACTGATTTTTTTGTTTTGTTTTTGGCAGCAAACCTTTCCTTATCACACTTAATTGTTTAATGAAAACAGGGTTTTTGAAGAAATGGGTTGGAAAACTTGTATAAGTTGTTTTAAACTAGCCTTAAAGACAGTTAAGGGGACGCAATAACACTATTAATGTCAATGACAGATTTCACCAGCTATACTGTACTGTTAGTGATTTTGTACTTTTGGAAAAGTGTGATAGCATGATGCTGGCCTAAGGATTATAAAATGAAATTTTTTTGTTGCGTGTGTGTTTTTTTTCCTTCCTTTTTTATTATTATTATTGTTTTGCTGACAATGCTCACAATTGTCAAGATCTACAAGACTGCGATTAAAGCCAGCAGTACATTTGACAGCCACTGGGTTTCCTGTAAAACATTTGTTAATCCCTGGGAGATCTCATCTAAATTATGAGGAAAATAGAAAAGAAAACAGTTTTATATATATAATATAATCTTTGAAACAGCACTGTCTGAAGATTGCATATTAAGATTTGTCATTTTAAAACATACACATTCTTTTCATGTGTAACATCAAAAAACAGCACAAAGTAGTGTAAAAGATTGTCTTTATTGAGAACACTGCATGTAACACAACATTGGTAAGCAGTATATTTACATTTCTAATGCATCAATTCTAAGACATTCCTCAAATACAAAAATATATATTGTATTACAGGGCATCCATAAGTATTAACATAAACCAACTTGATTCTAAACTATTTTAACAAAATTACATGCAAAAATACTAAACTTAAAAAATGGAGCTAGTACTTACAGAAATGTGAGCCGAGATGAGATGCACTGCACTGTTTTCATGTTTCATCACTGATGAATAGATACCTACAATGCAACCATGATGTTCTGCGGGCACCAAAAACAGCACATAATAATGTGTAGAAAAGCTCACATACATAAAAAAAATGAATAATTAAATATGTTTGTACAGCTGTAGGAAACAAAGGCTTCTAATCAATAACAAACCATCCTGGTTTCATCTGAAGATCTGTGCATTCATTACTCAGCAGATACTCGCATCTGTCCTCCTGAAACAGATTCAGATCAGGACATTGGTTAAAATGCATCAGCAAATATTCTCACAATAGTGGCCCTTGGTGATAAAAGATACCAGATGGGTCACCTATAATATTAATGGCTGACAGTTGTAAACATATTTTTGAGTTTGAACACAATAGATTCCTCTATAAGGTATAACAGTTCAGAGTTAACTCTTTATAGAGAAAAATCTGACTGCATTCAGTTTGTGCATTTTTCTTGAGTTTCCAATCAACATTCAGAGTGGAAAGATCATTCCTAGTAAGATCAGCGTGTAGAAGCCTATTGTGAGGCCTGAAATAGCTTATAGTCATCATGTGGTAGCTTATGCAGAGAACTAAGCTACAACCAGGAACAACGAGCTAATGTTTTGGACTGTCAGACTTAATATGCTCTTTTCATTACTTGGAAAAGTGGGAAGGGAACAGTGCCTGGACTACACAAAGAGATTATGTAAATGAGGCCAGAGGAGGGGCTTGAGTGTTACCGGTTACCAAGTTACCAGGCCCATTCCATAGCATCAGAAGACAAGCCAGTCAGTCAGAACTGTGGTGAAGAGAAAACATTAGAGACTACAGCTGAGTGCCATGGACTGAGACATCTCATTATTATTATCAGCATCACTGACATGTTATTCTGCCATGAGTAACTGAAAATGAAGTTACAGAAATGAATTATCACAACTGTTTCAGTTATATGCGCTAATGCAAGTGGATTTTAAGGTTAGTCAGTTCCCAACCCGTTCTGCAGAGAGCAGATTTTGGTCAAACTATGTGCCACATCTGTGGTCCTAATGAAAGCTGTCACATTTCGAGGGCTGCGCCCTCATGAGGTCGCATTTGTCAGCCACCTTAGTCTTCAAGGATGTCTCATTTCAGAAAAGTAATTATAAAATGAACTCTTATTCCCCGTGAGGCATAAGTTATTTCTCTCTTAACTTGGAATGTAATGGTTACTTTTCTAAACGAGGCATTCTCAATGATATATGTGAATGATAAATGCAGCCTTCAGAACGAGCAGTCTTTAAAATGAGACGCCAACAGACATACACGCTAAATATGAAATAAAAACCAATGTTTCTTTAACTGTACTGTGAAATTTGAATAGACCGTCTAATTGTTTTTTTATAAATGATAAAAAAATGTTTCTTAATGTAAATTCTATTCATATTTATGAGCAGAAATCTATGTTTGTATAGAAAATTCTTGTTTGTCTTTATAAAGTGACCTTCACATTATACCAGTATGAACAATATCAGTGTAAAGGGGGAAAGTATAACAGTCCTATGAAGGGAAAAGGATATAAAAAAAGAAAACAACCTTAATGTAATCAACTATCTTTTGGACACCCAAGAAATTCAACACAACCTCCCACAATAAGCCCTTGGTTCAGCCTGTGTATAATCAATGAGGTTTAGTGCAGAGCTAAATGATCAGTTCCATGATTTTCTATAATCATCTAATAAATGTATTGTTTCTTTCTATCATTAGAACAAAACACAATGCTTAGACAATTCAGTAGGAACCTGTGAAACCCTAACACTGAAAGTCTTGTTTTAAGAAATCATCACAAAACAGCTTGTTACAGTTACAATTAAAATTAACATTAGAACTCATAAGCAAATTAACTGTTAGGATTATAAGGCTGACTAAAAGTCTTAAAAGGCTAAAAGTAAATGTAGTGAAGCTTTAATTGGAATTAAGAGCTTTACGACATTACAGGCTAAAAGGAAATGTGGGGTTATGTTAAATTTTGTATGTAAATTTGATTGTTTTAGATCTAGTTAAAGCTATCGCCAATATTTTATAACCAAAATTAAAATGAAAGAACATCCATGACCTCATTTTAAAAACATCTTTTCATTATTTTAGAACTTTAAATTAGTGTTTTTGGGTTGTTTACTGTCATTAGAAGAGTTTGAATGATCTGAATGAAGCGGACAGTTGAACGTGTTTGAGAGATACTACCAACAATTCATTTTGCATCTGTGAATAATAGGTAAGTTATTAGTTTACCTACATTTAAAAATACAGCAAATGTAATATCAACTTAAATAGTTTACCCAAAAAATTTAATTGTCATTATTTGCTAACCCTCAAGTTATTCCAATCATATATGACTCTCCTCTGTGGAACACAAAAATATATTTTGAAGAATGTTTCAACTACATTTGCCCATTTTTCAAAATATCTTGTTTGCTCCACAGAAGAAATTCATAACGGTTTAGAACATGAGAGTGCATAAATGCTAGAACTGTCATTTTTAGGTGAACTTGTGCTTTAACATTTTATCATTGCTGCCCATTTATTTGTGTAAAATCACATGCACAATAATCTCCTACTTAAAATATGAATATATTTCTGATTCCCCCCCCCCCCGGAAGAAACACATAAATATGATTTTGGAAACCAGAGAGTTACAACCAATGGCAATGCTCTAATGTATTTGCTTAACTGACACTTACCTGCACCAGGTAGACTTCTAAAATCTAAAGACCTGGTATAAAGCAAATACTCCCTACTCACCACCCACACCAGAGGACTGGTCTGGATCCTCACGCCAGAGGCCTGAACGAGCTGCTGGTGAAGTGATGCAGCTGACCGGACATCTTACTAAAGGAAGTTCATTTTCTTCCTCCTGACGAGGCTCCTCGCAAGCAAACTCCAGGTTAACTCTGGGTGGCGTTCACATGGGCAGCATGTTTTCTTTCAGGGGTTCTTCACAACGAAGGGTCAATTTACCACGTACCGATCATTGTTTTCTCTTTCGGAAAATAAACGTTTAAGAAAAGAAAACTATCAAAACTCGATTCGAGTCAGACACAATTTCGAAGGCTAAAATGCTTTTGGCTTTTCTAAATCCTCTTCCTTCACTGATTTTCAATGGAGCAAAACAAAATCATATCGGACGAAATCAAAGGATGGGATAAACAAACGCCTGCTCCTCTGAATTGGAAATCACTGATTTGAGGTTCGTGCTGGCAATGCATAGTACGGCCGGAGCGGTTACAGCAAGCCTGGACACTTCCAGACGAAGGACACATACAGGAAGCAGTCGCCAGCCTGGGAGAATCGAAAGATTTCAGTTTAGGTGAAGGTCTGCGCAAACATCATCTCTCCACTCATTCTCAAAGCTTCTCCCTGATCTGTTTGAGGGCTGGGGAGAGCAGCAGCGCCCTCGGGTTACTTAGCATGTGGGGCAACTCCAGGACACAAGGGTGGAAAACACAGATCAACAACAACATCGAGCCTCTCTCGCCCTTCGCTCTCACTGCCATGACTGATCCCGGAGGAGAATTTCTCTTTCCTGAGCAGAAACAAGCAATCGAGCAACAATTCCTCCCGAAACACAACCGAAA